>ONZH01027614.1:0-63950 GCA_900303285.1 Rhinella marina
TTAGCTAAGGCTTGTAAGTCAATGCGAGTGGTTTAAGAAGGGGATAGTTTCTTCTCATATAAGAAGGATGTGGAAGTTGGTTAGGGTTATACCCAGGTATGCTACGTAAGTTGGTTGCCAGTCTAGGTGGTAGTGTAGTCTGAGGTGATTCCAAATAGAGGGAGGAATATGAAAAGGTATGGCTTGAGACTTTGCTGTGTTCAATTTATAATAGGACAAGTCACCGAAATGCCGGATGGTGTCTAATAATGCTGGAAGGGAGGATTCAGGTTGACTCAGGGTGAGGATGATATCATCCGCGTATAATGAGATGCAATGAGTATGTGGACCAATACATATTCAAACATCCTGCACCATGTGATAGTAAAATGTGCGGATGTACAAGGCTAAATGTAAAAATTCACGGAAAAAATGCACTAAAACAATAGATGCAAACAATATATGGACTAAGCCCTTACTCTATTGATAAAATCTGAGTCTCTTAGCCAATACATTTTGATCAAAATACATCTGTGCCCACCTACCCAGAGCCACGGTGGTCTCAGTTCAGGCAGGTCCTACGCTAAACCTTCCTATGCGGTTGTGCATCTATGTTTAGGCGCGCAGACCCTGCACATATAGTGTGCTGCTCCTAGTTACATCTATGTGCATCAGCAACCAATGAGAGGAGGGAGCACACACACCTACATGTACACCTTAATCAAGGGTCGCCTCTTAGATAGGTGGGGCAAAGTGCACATGAATGCTACTCCCTTGGTAACAGGAGCGCATTCACACAGAAGGTGCCACTCCTTCCAGACACATCAAAAAAAATATTTACGGAAAACAGATACAAACATCCTGCACCATGTGATAGTAAAATGTGCGGATGTACAAGGCTAAATTTAAAAATTCACGCAAAAAATGCACTAAAAACAATAGATGCAAACAATATATGGACTAAGCCCTCACTCTATAGATAAAATCTGGGACTCTTAGCCAATACATTTTTGATCAAAATACATCTGTGCCCACCTACCCAGCGCCACGGTGGTCTCAGTTCAGGCTGGTCCTATGCTAAACCTTCCTATGCGGTTGTGCATCTATGTTTAGGTGCGCAGACCCTGCACATATGCGTAGGACCTGCCATCTGTGCCTACCTACCCAGGTCCACGGTGGTCTCAGTTCAGGCAGGTCCTACGCTAAAACTTCCTATGCGGTTGTGCATCTATGTTTAGTGTGCGCAGACCCTGCACATATGTGCAGGGTCTGCGCACCTAAACATAGATGCACAACCGCATAGGAAGGTTTAGCGTAGGACCTGCCTGAACTAAGACCACCGTGGCGCTGGGTAGGTGGGCACAGATGTATTTTGATAAAAATGTATTGGCTAAGAGTCTCAGATTTTATCTATAGAGTGAGGGCTTAGTCCATATATTGTTTGCATCTATTGTTTTAGTGCATTTTTTCCGTGAATTTTTGGACCAATACATATTCCCCTTATATGTGGATTTGCTCGGATGGATTGGGCCAAGGGTTCAATGGCTAGTATGAAAATGAGTGGGGAGAGGGGACAACCCTGCCTAGTCCCGTTAGTTATAGGAAAAGGGTCAGATAAGGTGTTGTTAACAAACACCCTGGTTGAAGGGCATGAATAAAGGCCTTTAATGGAAGAGAAGATATGGCCTGTAAAACCCATTTGGGTCAGGACGGCAAATACAAATGACCAGTTCAACCGATCAAATGCTTTTTCCGCATCTAATGTTACAAAAAGTGCTTGGAGCTTTTTCCTATTGACATAGTCTAGAATATGAATAGCTCTTTTCGTGTTGTCTTGTATCTGCCGTCCTTTGACAAAGCTGGTTTGATCTGGAGAGATTAATGTGGGAATAATATTAGTAAGTCTATTAGCTAAAAGTTTTGCATAAATCTTAACGTCTGTGTTAAGAAGTGAGATTGGGCGAAGTTTTGGGGTTTATCTATGGGCTTTCCAGGTTTGGGTATGGTGACAATAGTGGCCTCTAACATTTCTTTGGGGAAGGAGCCCGCACTTGCGGCAGAGATTATTAGTGAGGTAAAATGAGGAAGCAGCGTCTCAGCGAAGGATTTGTAATACATATTGGAGAGGCCATCAGGGCCTGGGGATTTATAAAGCGGTAAGGATGTGATAACCTTCATGATTTCATCCTGTTGGAAGGGTTCATTTAGGGAATTTAGCTGATCTGTAGATAGGCTGGGCAGAGATATGGATGCCAGAAAGGAGTCAATAAAACGGGCGGTGGGGTTAATAACGGAGTCCTCTTGGGCCAAATTATATAAGGAGGCGTAGAAAGTTTTAAATTCCTGAGCAATGTCTCTAGGAAAATTAATCTTGGCGCCATCAGTCTGCCTTAGCAAAAAGGGGATTCGGGTTTTAGCAGATCTAGACTTAACCCTCTGTGCCAAGAGTTTGCTGGCTTTATTATCCTGTGAGTAATAGAGGGACTTAGTTCTTTTCAGGTTGTTTTCATATTTGTATAATAAGCAATTCTTCAATTGAAGTCTAAGGGTGCGGAGAGAGTCCTCATGGGCCTGTAGCGGAGAGGCTTTGTTCAGTTGTTCTAGAGTTCTGATTTTAGACAAGGTTTCTGTAAAGATGCGTTCTCTATCAACCTTGGCTCTATGACCTATTTTAATAAAAATACCTCTGATGTATGCTTTATTAGCATTCCACAAGATGGACGGGTCCTCTACGGAACCAACGTTGATATCGAAGTATTCCCGGAGCGCTCTCTGGGGTCCGAGACAGAAGATATAGGGGTATAAGCAACACTATTCTTTATAGCCAGTAGCACTCCCCTTTTCTTTTTCACATGATGGGAGTGAATAATGTGAGGGAACTGGGGGTGTTTAATTCTGTGGGTGTCTTGTTTAAGGAGATGGGTTTCTTGAGCAAAAAGGATATCACAATTCAGGCGTTTGGCCTCTCTCCATAAAAGAGAGCGTTTAAAAGGACTATTTAAGCCTTTAACATTTATAGAGGATAATTTAAGAGTCATGACTATGGAAAATACATTGCATGGTCACGAAAAGCATAAAACTCAATGTACCTAGAGCAAATCCACTTTGATAATCATTTGTGCGGAAAACAAACAAGATAAAAGTGACATGAAGTGTCAGAAACAAAAGAAACCAAATATATCTAACAAAACAAAAAACGCTTATCAAGCTGGTTCTCGAAAAAGGGTCAGTCACTCACAGTTTAGACCGAGCAGAAATAGAAACAGGTAGAGCCGATTGACAGTTCTAGCTAAGTCGAGAAGAGAAGTAGCTTATCTCTTGTTTCTTCTCTTGGAGGAGACCACTTGCCAGTCAGATGCTACTCTATTGGGATATCTGAGAGAGTCCTCTGAAGAGCAGGGCGAGATGTTCCAGGAGGCTAGTAGCTTAGCACCTTCTTCCCCGGAGAGAATAGGTTGAGTAGCTCCATCTTTGTGTATGAGGATCTTCGTGGGAAAGCCCCACCTGTAAGGTATCTTATGGTCTCGGAGAGCAGCTGTGATAGGAAATAGTAGACGCCTTTGTTGCAGGGTTGCTGCTGAGAGGTCAACAAAGAGCTTGATACCGTTATACGGTGCAGGGAGCTCCCCGAATTTCCTGGCAGCTTGCATTAGAACTTCTTTGACGTGGTAGAAGTGGATCCGTGCCAGAACGTCCCTGGGGGTTGTATCTGGAAGGTGGCGGGGTCTAGATACCCTGTGGATCCTGTCAATGATAACGTCCTCTTTAGTGACATTGGGTAAGAGCACCTTTATTAAATCTTGAGCAAAAGCGCACAGGTCTTGAGGTTGGATATCTTCACTGATGCCTTGGAGCTTAACATTGTTCCTCCTTGAACTGTCCTCCAAATCGACAATTTTTGCCTTTAGGAGGTCAATTTCATCAGACATTGCGTTATGGGAGTCCACAAGCTGGTTGAAGGAGGTGGCATAATCACCCATCTTATCCTCTACATGAGATATGCGCCCTCCTAGTTGGGAAATGGAGGTGTGAAGAGGTTTTATTAAGGACGCTATGTCGCCATATAGCGAGGAACTGAAGGCCAAAAACATTTCTTTAAGGAGGTTGCTGGAGGCAGGGGCTTCAGATGTAGGAAAGGAGTGCAGGGTAGCAGATGCATACTGAGGGAGGCCTACCATCGCGGTCTCCAGCAGGGAGCTATCTTCAGCTGCGTCACGTCTGGGCCTCTGCTTAGCCGGGCTAGAGTTTGGTGAGGGCCCAACGGAGCCCCGTGGGCCTGCCTGCGGCATGCATGCTAGCTTTGAATTACCTCCATTGGTGGTCTTCCTTGCACTGGGTTGCAGACTGAGGTCACCAGGGGAGGAGGGCCGAGCTGTTTCCGGAGAGGAGCTGCCTCCAGAGAAATCAGCCCGCGGTGAGGCGGTGGGTGAAGGCGCTGCAGCGCTTGATGATGGTGAGCTCGGGGCATGAGTGGATTCGGCGCCAGCTTTAGTCTCCTCCCGGCCAAAGAAAAAATCCAACTTGCCCTGTTTTTTCATCAACCTCTTCCCTCTGGTCATCATCAGGGAGTTAAGAGGGGCCTCTGGAGAGTCTTTAAAGCAGGTACAGGGAAAATAGCTTAGGCAATCGCTGCTAGTGGGTCAGAGCTCGGCGTTCACGTGTCCATTTTGCTCGATCGGCAAGCCACGCCCCCCATATGACTTTTTAATCACTTGATATTAAACTTTTTGTGATGCAAGGTTTCCAGCATTTATCCGACAGGGTAGATTGTGACATTTATATAGAGCCAGTGGTTATGGACGTGGCAATACCTAATATGTCTGTTTTTAATTTTTTTTCCTACTTTGTTACAACTTTATTTTTATATGTTAGGGAAAGGGGCATTTTTTTTCTTGAAACATTTTTTTATTATGTAAAACATTTTTTGTTTTTATTTTTGTCTTACTCTGGGACTTCAACCTTTGGGGTATGATCCCCTCTGCAATGCATTACAATCAGTGTAATACCAGTGTAATACATTGACAGTTGCCTGGAGACCCAGCCAGGGGCTGGATTTCCTAGGCCTCCCAGGAGGTCCCCGTCACCACAGGGTGGGGACCCGATGGAGGTTTCTTACTCATCGCAAACACGTTCTATGCCTTGATCAGCACTGACCACGGCATAGAAGTGGTTAATTCACAGGTATCTGCTTTTACATTGATGCCAGCAGATACAACAAGAGCCCAGCTGTTGGTGACTGCCAAGCCCCTACACTGATCAGGCCTACACCACTCCAGTGCCTGCCCGATCAGCATGACATATTTCCTGCTATGACATGCTAGTATGTCATATATCGGGAAGGGGTTAAACACAGTGTTATGGGAAAAAATGTGGATAGTTGGGGACCAAGTGTGCAAAAATTATGTCTTGACAGGGTTAGACTGCCTGCCCATACAACACGCACAAGTGTTAATTTCCAGAAGAAAAAGCAGTTGGTTGTGAACGAGCCTAGAAAAATCATCCCTTTTAATTGCAAGTAATAGCAATGAAGTGTGAATGTGGATAGGGTGGGGTATTAGAGGCAAGTGGTTGCAATAGTAGTGGCAGCAGAAGGCAGAGCGTGAAACATAGAAGGCAGTAAATTGGCCGTCTATGGGTGATAATGGCAGTACTAGTAGTGTCAGGAAAGAGTAGCTTGTTCTTCACAAGCATCCAAAATGATGCTTTAATGGTGTCAGAATGCCTGCTCATAGTTATACACACAAGTGTTAATTATCAGAAGAAATGTTGGCTTGTTTGGAACAAGCCTGGAAAAATTCTCCCTTTTAATTGGGAATGTGAGCCATACAGTGTGATTCGGAAAGGGTAGGGTACTCATGGCAGGTGGCTGCAATAGTAGTGGAAGCAGTAGCCGCACAGCCTGGAATAGACAATGTAGTAGATGTAAGCACTATCACTGTTACCAGTAGATACACAATTTAAGTGACATTTGCATGTTAGACGTGAATCTGACACCTGAGAGAGAGTGAAGGCCCTTAGGACAATTGTCTAAGACCCAAGAATAAGGATACAATAAAGTCCAATTGTAACTTGAACAACTTATTCCTCCTCACACAGAGAAATAAGATGGATCTTAGCCAAACACTGGCCACTGTTGAGTGATCCCTTTCTACAGAACAACATTCTACAGTTACAAACTATTACTTACCAAAGGGCCCCCACTAGTGTTTAGCAAATCAATGTAAAACAAATTGAATTTGATCCGAATTCAGGAAAACCTTGAATCTGAATTTCCATGTGCTTCGTGGTAACAATCAGTTCGGGAATGTGATATGACCTATAATGCCTTGTAGACTGTGAACTGAGCAAAGGGAAAGATGTGCCAAGTGCTAAAGACAGTGTTTAACAAAGCTTTAATAGTATAATCTTAGATAGGGACAGTGCAGGCAGATCAAGGGGAGAGTGTTCAGACACTGTAGGGAGGACATAAGGAGAGCATGGGGAATCTGCATGGACAGTGCAGTCTCTGTGTAATCATCAAATGCATCAGACTTAGTCTCCCAGGTATAGGCTCATGTACCTGGTTCATCTGCTGTGCCATGAATAATAAATCTGGAGGTCTAATATATAGGCATGTTTTTCTAGTCTATAAGCTGAGCCATTCATACTTCATCTGCTACATTACCCCAAAGGAATGGGAAGTAGTAAAATTGTTGCTGTAGCCAGTACAAGTAGCATCAGAAGAAGGGGTGGTGGTAGCAGCAGTAACAGGTCAGAGCTGCCATTTTAAGAAAAAGGGGGATCAGTCAGTACATCCCAATGCATGGGTGCACACTGCCATGGCTAGAAACACAAAGAAAAAAATACAATGCAACAGCACTCTGCAAACCAAGTAAAGTACAATAATGCCATAGTTATAGAATACATTCTGGTGCTGATGCTATGCTTATTTTGTAAATTTGAGATTCTGCTGGCGTCAAGGTGATCTCCATAAGATGGGAACCTAACACTAAATGCTACCTGTTATGTGCCATAATGGCCACCATAACATTCAGGGAGTGCAGGTTTAACATGCATGCTGGGTCCACTCTGCCTTTTTTTCTATTTTTGGTGCCATAATTGCCTCCATTAAATCCAGGGAATGCAGGTACAAACATGCATGCTAAGCTCACTCTATACCTGTCACGCTCTGGTGTGGGGGGAAAAGCCACACCGAGCGTATGAGGGATGGGGACAGACAAAACCAGGGAACCGGTCACCTCCTGCAGGGGACCCTAAGACTAGGACCTAGGCAGACTACCAGTATGAACAATCCTGGATGGTAGGAATGTTCATACACAGGAACCTAATCTAAATGAACCCTAGGAAACCCTGCAGTCTAGTGACACCAGAGAGAACACCCGTTCCTCCAAGCGTAAGGAGGAACAGGAGACTCCAACAGGAAAACAACAAATGAAGAAAGAAAACTTAACTTAGGCCGAACTCAGCAACAGGATCTCAGCCGAGATCCACACCACTCTCAACCCAGTAGGTAGAAGATATAAACCGCAAGGGATACTGGGAGAGGAAGGGGTAAATAGGGAAAAGCTGATTGCCAAGCGGCAACAGCTGAGGGGAAGAGGTGTGGTGAAGAGCACACAAACAAAGGGAAAGCCTGTCAAATATGTCACTTCGAAAGCCGTGCAGAACGTCTGATTCCAGACGCAGGCCTACTCATGACAATACCTCACCTGTTGCCAAATGGGTTTCCAATGAATGCAATGAGAGCCCACTCTATACCTCTCCTGGTGCAAAAAGGCTTCCAATGAGTGCAGTAAGAGCAGGCTACAGCTTTATACTTACACAGCCTACAGGTCAGACAGGCTGGTCAGGGGTGCAAGACATGTTATCTCTGTTTTGGACCCACTCCTTTGTTTGCCTTACCAATACTAATCAAATACTGATACAAAAAACTGACCAAATACTGACTGTGTGATATAGGCCATTAAAGTCCTGCATGTAGGACTTCTTTTCCATCTCAATAAAACTAATTTCAGAGGCAAATGGCCAAAACACATGGAAATTGAGCGTGAGACCTATATCACATGGTCAGTATTTTGCATCAGGATTTGCTCATGATTTGGAAGCCAAAAGCAGAAGTGGGTCCAAAACACAAAAGACATGCAAATCTTTCCGTCACAGGTTATCTCTGTTTTAGACCCACTCCTGTTTTTTTCCTTACAAATACTGATCAAATCCTGACCAAATACTGATGGTCTCAAGGGGGATGCTGAAACTACAGGATCCACTTTTCTTGGGCTGTTCTTCTAATAGATCAGAAGAATGGAAAAAGAAATAGTGAAGTGAATACAGCCTTACTGCTGACACCCTCCCCACTCTCATGAGGCCACTACATGTTTAAGTCCATGCCGATAAGTTAGACCAGATGATAACATTGACCTGTAAATTCCCACTTCAATTATTTGGTCAGTTATTTCCACCACTTTTTGTGAGGCAAATTCAGGAGCCAAGCCTACTCTTGGATTAGGTATTGTGAATAGATCGGCACATATTCTGTGGGTCTGACCCGCACTTTGTTTGGTCTGACAATTACTGATGAGAATAACTGACCAAGTAAATGAAGTTTAAACTAAGCCTAATAGTTACGCACAGTCTTTTTACATCTAACAGAAGGGCTTCAAAAGCATGGATTAAAAGAACCTTTTTTTCTCCACTACTTTATTGGAGCTGCTTCCATGTTCTTATTTTGTTCCACTAAAGAGTCATTGGGACAGCTGCAGGGGCGTGCAGCATTTTTTTTTCTTTACTTAAGGATGCTGTATATTTTTCTTTAGCTGGGAATGTTGGTGGCCTGCATGACAATACGTATATTCATATATGTGACTTGCCTGTCATTCTGATGCACAGTAACTCTTTTGCTACCAGAAAGGCCTAGCTATGCATGTTGCTGCACTGCATAGTGATGTACACCAACATACATTCTCCCTAATGTTTAACTCCAGGTCTGGATAGATGAATTAAATTAGCTGCAAAGATTAGTTCTAAAAATTTTTGCCAGCCATTTTACATTGAAAATTCAATAAACTAGTGAAGGAAATGGGGCAGGGAGAATTAGGTTTGTGCACATCATCTTCTACATATAGAAAAGCTTCCACCTTCATAAAAGTGCAATACTCAATTTGCCACAGTCAGTATGTGTGTGTGTATATATATATATATATATATATATATATATATAAGTATGCCACAAACTGTGGCGAATTGCTAGGGGCGAACCACTGATGAGGCAATTTGAGGTATCTGATTCAGGCGATCGATTCAGGTGACGACACAATGATAGAACTGCAGTGGGGGTGGAAGGGGGGTTACTAGATTAGCCTCCAGGCCTGCACTTTTTTTCTGAAGCTTTTAACCAGACAGCTGATTCACACAGCTGGCTGTGGCAGTGGGGAGAGCAGTGAGGTGCAGAGAGGGAGGGTGGGGGACAACGAGCAATGCCTCCCTCCCTATGTTGCATAACATAAGCACAGCAATGGTTGATGCAATGGCAGTCTGCTGCTCTACCAATTGAAGCTTACTATTCCCGGTTAATGCTGCCTGTACTCACACGTGTGGCACAGCAGCCTATATGTCTTGTCAGTAGGATTGTTATAGTGCTCTGCCAGCAATATAGTGCCAGCAATGCTACATTAAATGCTCTAACCCACAGTGCCAAGCTCTTTCCCCATAATAGCCAGCGGCATAGCTATAGGCGCTGCAGCAATCTCAGTTGCAACCTGGCCCCTAAGCTTCCCCATGACACACACACTTTGAGCCCAGGACATAAAAAGTAAGAGGCTGTCCATTATATATGTGTGAACTCTCATCACCATACAATAAAAGGAAAGAATGGAAAGATTTGCTTGTACCAAAACACTGCAGTCATGACCACGACATCACAGACATGAAAGTCTTGATATTAATATAGAATCTTACTCTTAGGAGAATCTGGGAATACCACTAGCTCATGATGCAGTATACCATAGAAACGTTGCCTGTTCCTGGCGTGGGTGACCTCAATTACATCATCACACTGCTTAAGGCAGGCAGTTACAATGATGTCATCACATGGCAACTGTCTGTGCTGCTCTATGACCTCATAGGTTTGAGGGCTAGTGTCGTATTGTCTATGAGAGTGAATGAGGGGAACGGGAGCCAATACACATATAATATATAGGGCCAGATTTAAGTGAGATTGTCTGCTGGACAGAGAAGAAGTTAAAAACTCTTGACAGGAAGTAGGATACATAGTTACTCAAATCATACTCAGAAAATATAAACAAAGTATATTCGCTTACAGGTTGCTAATATCTGATAAAAAGTTTTTGATCTAAATGTCCCTTTAACATAACCTACTGTTACTAGATGTTGGAAAAATAATAATTTCACAAATTCATGGAAAGATAAATAAAAAAAATTACTCAAATCCTAACTTCTAAGGACGACAGTGAGTGGAAAATGGAATGATTACAGACTCACAGGGTATCTATTTAGTTTCCATTAAAGCCTATTTTTTGGCACTTGCCAAATTGGCTTTAAATGGTTCTAATCCAAGGTGATTAAATACTGGTGAAGGTCATAGTTGTAACAATATCACACTGTTTACTTCTGGCTAACGGGTTATCTGGCTAGGAATGTTACAGAAGGGCATTCATTGGTTGGAAACATACAACATTCATAAATCACACATTTTAGCTTCCGCCCGTCACTTCCCTGCAAAAGCCACGGAGCACAAGAAGCTGTCCAAAAACGATATCTCAATTCTGATAACACGTTATTAAATGACTTTTAAATCAAGATACCAACAAGTAAAACAAAAAAAGAAATCTGTTCTTTATTTACAGAGTAATTAATTTTTACAATTTACATTGTCAAGGTGATAAGAAAAGTGGGAAGGAAAGAGAAGTATAAATAGTGATACCATTCTAACCGGAGCCGGTATAGAGGCAAGATGGCAAGACTAATCCTCCTCACAGGTAAGGAAATCATAGCAATGCTATATATAGAAATCAGAACGTCTTGGAATTGATCAAGTTCGCACCAAAATGAGATTTGTATTCACTATGAGGCTGGAATCCGGCAAACACATTGTGAGGCAGTTTTTGGTCCAATTTGCAATGGCGTTTTTGTAAAATTTTGTCAAAATATCAAAAGTTTTGATTGGTAAGGGAGAAAAGAGTTTGAATATCACTCTAGGATGGGATAGAGACAGAACCCTAGACTTCTATCTCCTGCAGCAAGGAAGAGAACATGGTATGCCAGAACTTCAATCTCTTCATTCCAGGGATTGGTGGAGGAATCCGTCCACAGACCCCCACCGATATATACTTCTGATATGTCTCTATGACAAATCAAAAGTTTTACAAAAACTCAGTGGCTCTTTAACCAAAACCAGGAGTCAATTCAAAGGCAATAACAATATAAAGGGATGATTTATTTCCTGCTGGATTCACTTGGTTTTGGTTAAAAAAAATTGCATTAAAAAACTACACATCAAAAGGTTCTAAACCGGCATGTTTGTTTCCAAAAACTGGCATGTGTGTTTCCAGCTCTGAAGTTTCTGGTTCAGTAACTAGAAGATATACTTTGTAATAACATTTTCCAGTATAAAAACTACAGATATGAAGGGTCCTTAAAAGGGTTTTTCCAACAATACAGTTCCTTATCCAACAGCATGGACCCCTGTTAATTATAAGAATCAAGATCCCATTCCCATAAATAAATAGAGCAGTGGGTCGAGTAAGCTTACTGCTGCACCATTCATTCCACAGATTGCCAGACTTGTTACTCCATTACTTCACATCGGGGAAACATGAGCCCCATTCTTCTGATGGTAAGGGTCCCAGCTAGAGATTAGTTTTTTTTTCTCAAAAATTTAATTTGGCTGCTTAGTCGAATTTCACAAAGAAATTTGCTTTGTGACGAATTACTTTGTTATAATTGTAAGTAGCAATGATGGGGAATGGCGATGGTGCCACCCCCCATCATTAAACCCCTCAGATGCTGCGCTCATTGCTGTTTTATGGGAATATGGTATTCCCTATGTGGTAAAACTGACCTATAATGTCCCCAAAGTGCCTCCTAAAGTAGTAATGTACCCCAAAGTGCCTCCCACAGTAGTACTGTCTCCTTGTGCCCCTCACAGTAATATTCTCTCACAGTGCTACCCCAAATAGTTATGTCCCCCAGTGCCTCCATTAGAAAATTTCCCATAGTACTATTCCTCCAGAACAATGTCCCCCCAGTAGTAATGTTCCCCTCAGTGCCCCCACAGTAATGATGTTCCCCTCAGTGCCATCTCCTACAGTAATATCCCTACCATTCGTCCTCCCCCTAGCAGTGACCAAGTACTGCTCTGTGCCGTCTGTGATTCACCAACTGTTACAGTACTACTGTTAGTGTACTTCTAATTTGAAAGTGACTTTAATTCTTCCCCCATTTGTTTTAAAGGTGTTATGTTCAGTGGATGTGGGGCCACTGGGACAATCAACTTATTTGACTTTAGGTTAAGACTAAGGGCGTTATCCTGGCAGTCCCCTAGTTTTAACTTTTTATCCCTTATACATCTAGGGATTTAGCCTTCCCTGCAAGGGTAACCACCTAGCCACATACCTTCTGGAGTAGTCTCTGTGGTGGACAATTGATCCACAAGGGTCAAACTCCAGTGCGGGGCACTGAGGGATCAGGCACAACACATAATCAGTAACAGGCTGAGGTCAGGGAAAGAAGAGTACATGTGATCTAGTAAACGGCTTAAGATCAGGGCAGGCAGATACGTGAAATATGTGAAGCAGGTTTGAGGTCAGGACTAGAAATAGAGGGTTACCAAGCAAGATGATCAAGCACAGGTCGGTACATAGACAGATAATGGAACAGCTCACCTTGTAGGATACTTAGAAAGCTAAGAGACCTTATTGCTCAAGCACCTTCTCACTGGGTAAGGTGCCATAAGCACACTAAGTGTTGCCAGCCATTGGTTGATGAAGATAAGGGCAAGTGTGCTCTGGCAGATAGAGCCTGGTGACGGAGCCCTCTAGGAAGAGGAGGATAGGAGGAAGCGGATTTTAGGTTGCTGGAAACCAGGGGCCTAGATAGGTGAGCAGACCTACTGTGGGCTAGAGCCGCCACTGTAACAAAAGGTCATACTGCATTAGGTTAAGCTTCCACATTCAGGTTTTTAGATGCAGTTTTTGAAGTAAAAACCAGGTATACACCCTGAAAGGAGAGAATGAGAAGATACTGTATAAACTCTCCTCTTTATAGGGCATCTGTAAGCAGATTTGTGCATATACAACTGTCTGACCTGCTGCATGTGGGATTGGCAGCTGAAGGTATTTGTATTGGTCCCACATTCATATATGCTTGCATTGCTGAGAAAATCATTTTAATATACTCAAACAAGCTTCTAGGAGCAACAGGGGAGTTGTAGTTACATCTAAAGGCTCAACTTTCTCGGGAACTGCCGCACCCTCTCCACTTTCCACTCAGTGACAACGCCAGGCATGTTAATGTTTTCACTGTCTGGCTTTGTCAATCAAAGTGTCAAGGGCATGGCAGTTGCATAGAGAGCAGAGCCTCAAGGTGTAATGGCAACGCCCCTGTTGCTCCTAGAGTATTTGCATATATTAAGACCTACTTTTTCTCCGCAATGCGGGCACATATGAACATTGGACCAACACAGATGCCTTCAGCTGCCAAGCGCACATGCAACAAGTCAGCCAGTGTCATAGGTAGAAAACTGCTGACAGATGCCCTTTAAATGA
The DNA here is from genome assembly GCA_900303285.1 of Rhinella marina. NCBI lineage: Eukaryota > Metazoa > Chordata > Amphibia > Anura > Bufonidae > Rhinella > Rhinella marina. Next base: position 13,761 of record ONZH01027614.1, read on the forward strand.
GCTCTCTATTGCTACAATCGGGTATGAAGTTGCAGCAAAGTATTTTCATTTTTCTTATGCAAATGAGGTCCTCCAAGTAACAAGGGGTTGGATTAATTCCTCACAGCACCTCTTCAACCCTTCCACGTCGGCTCTCTCCCTCATGACCTGATTGATTTTGCCAGGCATTCTCACTGCTTGGATGCCCGGGTTGCACTGGCAAGACTTCAGCAATGCAGATCCTTCCGCTATATAACACAGTGCCTACTTGATGAAACTGCATGTTCACAGTGACAATTTCCTTTTACGTGTACAATGTAAAGCAAAAGCATTGACAACATTTTCTTCAGATCTTAAAGTGGTTGTGTCTCAGACTATGGTGGGTCTTAAAAGGGAAAAATATCAAACTTTGGTAATGTACCATTATAAAGGAGCCCCCAAAGTGAAGGAGCGTGCACCGCCTATGCACAGGGTGCTCTTAATTCACTTCTTTGGGAGTTCCAAAAATAGCCTAGCGAGTGTGCTCGGCTATTTTCAGAAGTCCCATGGAAATGAATAAAGAAAGCTCCGTGCAAGTTCCATTCACCTTTTTGAAACTGCCAGAAATAGCCAAACCAGTGCTCAGCTAGTTTCAGAGCTCCAATAGAAATTGGTTGAGGGTGGCTGCACATGCATGGACATACTCTATTCATTTCAGGGGTTGCATTCTAGAGATAGGAATGGGTCCCAGAAGAGGGACCAGCATCTATCTGACATTGGAGGCAAATCTTAGCGATACGCCAGCAGTATCTGAGGTTGGACAACCCCTTAAAGAAGAAATCCCGCAAAAAATGTTATTCTCTGACCTATTAGAAAGGTGCATGATGTAATCTATAGTGAATGCAATCTTCTTATCAGAGACTGTGTTTGTGAGTTATCCCCTCTCTTCTAATTGTAGCTGGGTCATGTGACCAACTCCCTGACCTCCAACTGACCCAGGACAGGAAGCCAGTTACTGCTCTATTCATTCCTATGAGACTGAAAGTGAGGCTCCCATAGGAATGCATAGAGAATTAGACTTCCTGTCCTCACATAAGATGCTGTGTGAGTTGGTGAGTCTGATTGCTGGTCACATGACACAGATGAGAAACATCAAGAAGATATAACTCACAAATAGAGACACTGATAAGAAAATGACATTCACTACCGATTACATCATGTACCTTTCTAGCAGGACATGGAATAACATTTTTTGCAGGAGTTCTTTAAATATGTAAAAGGAAGCTAGACATATAAATATAGAAACATTCAAAATTAAAACCCAGAAACGTCTTCTTAAAAAATGATGTTAACTGTGCCTTATCTTAAAACACATGTAATAAAGTCATTAATATTTCAATCTTGTAGGACTGGCACTGCTGCTGAACGCTCAGCTAGGTAAGTGGTAACATTTGTCAATCAATGGACTTATTTAACATTTACATAAAAGAATGAAAACAATGTGAAGTAATATATCTTAAATAATTCTAATTAAATTATGAAGTGTTTCCATCAACAGCTGAGTATACTGGTCAGCATTTCCAAATGGGAACCTACCTGAAGGGGTTGTTCGAAAATGGAGGGGGTTGGCAAACCACAACACTTGGCCCTTTTTCTCCTGTCCTGCGGTAGTGCCTGGCTCCCCTTAAGTCATGACAAATGGTCACATGATATAAGGGGAGCCAGTCACTGCCATTGATTGGCTGTAGATGGTGTCAATCCAAATGTTTTCAGTAGGGAGGGCAACTGAGCATCACTGGCCTAGAGGAAAATGAGTGGGGAGCCAGTGCCAGGAAGCAAGTAAGTAGGCTTCTCTTTATATGTCCTATATGTCCTGCCAAGTGGTGTTGTTTTGCCGACCCCCATTCGTGTTTGAGACCTGCACACCGTAACAAAGAGGGGTGCTGATAGAGGACCAAAGTCAAGTAATTGATGAGAGATTCTATGGCATACCAATTAGAGTTTTGTAATGCTTTTAATCCATCATATACAGTGCCTTGCGAATGTATTCGGCCCCCTTTTCAACCTTTTGCCACATTTCAGGCTTCAAACAAAAAGATATAACATTTTAAATTTTTGGTGAAGAATCAACAACAAGTGGGTCACAATTGTGAAGTGGAACGAAATTTATTGGATCATTTAAACTTTTTTGTAATAATAAAACTGAAAAGTGGGGCGTACAAAATTATTCGGCCCCCTTGCATTAATACTTTGTTTCGCCACCTTTTGCTGCGATTACAGCTGCAAGTCGCTTGGAATATGACTCTATCAGTTTTGAACATCTAGAGACTGAAATTTTTTCCCATTTTTCCTTGCAAAACAGCTCGAGCTCTTGAGGTTGGATGGAGACGTTTGTGAACAGCAGTTTTGAGCTCTTTCCACATATTCTCAATTGGATTCAGGTCTGGACTTTCACTTGGCTATTCAAAGACCCGGATACGTTTATTTTTGAACCACTCCATTGTAGATTTTGCTTTATGTTCGGGATCATTGTCTTGTTGGAAGATAAATCTCCGTCCTAGTCTCAGGTCTTTTCATCCAGAATGGTCCTGTATTTGGCTCCATCCATCTTCCCATCAATTTTAACCATCTTCCCTGTCCCTGCTGATGAAAAGGAGACCCAAACCATGATGCTGCCACCACCATCTTTGACAGTGGGGATGGTGTGTTCAGGGTGATGATCTGTGTTGTTTTTACGCCAAACATATCGTTTTGCATTGTTTCCAAAAACTTGGATTTTGGTTTCATCTGAGCAGAGCCCCTTCTTCCACATGTTTGGTGTGTCTCCCAGGTGGCTTGTGGCAAACTGTAAGCAAGACTTTTTATGGATATCTTTAGAAATGGCTTTCTTCTTGCCACTCTTCCATAAAGGCCAGATTTGTGAAGTGTTCAACTGATTGTTGTCCTATGGACAGACTCTCCCACCTCAGCTGTAGATCTCTGCAGTTCATCCAGAGTGATCATGGGCCTCTTGGCTGCATCTCTGATCAGTCTTCTCCTTGTTTGAGATGAAAGTTTAGAGGGACGGCCGGGTCTTGGCTGATTTGCAGTGGTCTGATACTCCTTCCATTTCAATATGATCGCTTGCACAGTGCTCCTTGGGATGTTTAAAGCTTGGAAAATCTTTTGGTATCCAAATCCGGCTTTAAACTTCTCCACAACAGTATCAGTGACCTGCCTGGTGTGTTCCTTGGTCTTCATGATGCAGAACCCTGAGACTATCACCGAGCAGGTGCATTTATACAGAGACTTGATTACACACAGGTGGATTCTATTATCTTCATCAGTCATTTAGGACAACATTGGATCATTCAGAGATCCTCGATCAACTTCTGGAGTGAGTTTTCTGAACTGAAAGTAAATGGGCCGAATAATTTTGCATGCCCCACTTTTCAGTTTTATTACAAAAAAAGTTTAAATGATCCAATAAATTTCGTTCCACTTCACAATTGTGACCCACTTGTTGATTCTTCACCAAAAATGTAAAATGTTATATCTTTTAGTTTGAAGCCTGAAATGTGGCAAAAGGTTGAAAAGTTCCAGGAGGCCGAATACTTTCGCAAGGCACTGTAGATATGTAAAGTACTTGATACAATCAATTCATGTCCAGATTATCTGTCTGTATATACGTATATGATGTCCCTTGAAGGACCTTTATCAAGGGATCTGCAGCCTAAACTGCAGTGGATAAGTCTGGACATCCCCTCAATGTAAAAAGCAAGAGAATTCTGCAGTAATGTAGAAATATTCACATAGAAATGTGAGGGAATTCTTAAAGGGGTTGTCCTGTGATTAAAGTGAAAAAATGAATCTCAGACATCACACCGTACATGACAATCTCTTTCTGACAAAGCTAGAACTAGCCCTGTACTTCACATGGATCCAGAGATTTCCCCATTTATTCCTCCAATTACTGTTTTATATCAAGCTGGCAGCTTAGGTAGTGTGAAGAGGCGTGTCTTTTCTGCTGCATCTCAGGGAATGTGTCCTTTCTGTTGCAATTCCCTCCCTTTCACATCTCAGGGGTGTATCATTTCTGCTGTGGCCCTCTCTCTGTGATTATCATATTTGGTGGCAGTTGAAGGATGGAAATGAGTATGTGTGAGGTGGTTAGAAAAATAAAATAAAAGAACAAGCAGCGGGTGGCGATACACATATACATTGTATAGCTCACTAGCTATACCAAATTATTAACTAAATTTAATTACTAGAGATGAGCGAAGTTTTGAAAAATTTGATTTGGCCACTTCGCCATAGTTCGCCAAGAAATTAGATTCCTTCTGAATTTGTCATGAACAGATCTGGTATAGGGTATGGCCACACGGAACTGCCTTTCATTTAATAATGAAGACTGCACTGGGAGCCCTTCTTCTGCCATCTGCTTTTCCTCCTTTTCTACATGTTCTAATATTGATGAGAATATGTCATCAGGAACATCCAGCTCGTCCTCTCTCTGCATCTTGCTGACTTTTCTAGGATATGGAGACTTTAAAGGATGATTTGTAAGAAGTAAAGCCAGGAAAAGATGAGGATGGTTATCATTAAGACCTGCTCCCCCTAAGGGGTGCGGACTGGATGATATTGGTTTACACGCTGGCAGTGGAATAATAAAGGAGTACATCTTATTGGTATTGAATTACATCTTATTTTACAGCTGATGTAGGAATAAGTAAATGTAGGAATAAATAAAACTAACTCAGAATAAATCTCTGTGCACTGTCCCTACACTCTCCCTCTCCAATATTCTTCTATTAATCATTTACAGCAACACTGTCCCTAGCGCATAAACCCTTGCCATGTGTCTCCCTATTTTCAGCTCACAGGACAATGGAGAGACCACGCAGGATGAGAGTTTTATAGGGCTGTGACAATACAGGGGATGGCTATCTACGCATTGGCTGGCTACACAGCATTATGAGTTATCTTGCATTCCTGGTCTTGTCTCTTCTACACTTAGTTTCACTTTGTAACATGTAGCCACCATTTTAGGAAAACCTGATTCGTTACCACGAATTGCGAGAAAATTCTAATTTGTTGTGAATCGAAGTTTTCCTAAACTTTGGACCGAATTCTGCTTTGAATGCTTTGCTTCACTCAACACTAGGAATTTGAAAAATATTCAGATCCAGGAGATGCTTTGAAACATAAAGAATAAGTTTCATGGGACAACCCCTTTAAAGGGGACCTGTCATCTCCGAAACACCCCCTGAACTAGAGTAAGCGTTGTACAATGTAAGTGATGCTGAATCCGATTATGTAAGTTTTATTTTCATACTCACTTCCATTCTGACGCTGTGCTCCCACAAACCAGCAGTAAAATGCATTGAGAGGACTCTTCTTTGAGTCCTCTCCATTATGTGAGTGAGCACTGGAGTCCAGTGAGTGCATTTTACTGCAGGTTTGTGGGAGCACAGCGTTGGAATGGAAGTGAGTATGAAGATAAAACTTACATATTCGGATTCAGCATCACTTAAACTATACAACGCTTACTCTAGTTCAGGGGGTGTTTTGGAGATGACAGGTTCCCTTTAAATAAGTTCCACTGTGGCCTCACCAGTGCTAAACAGCAAACCCAAATTCTAGGTTGTCTTTTGCTCCCTACAGCCCATTTACAAGTCACAGCTCCTCGTGTAAGTCTAGCAGGTAGGCAGAGCGCTCCACTCTAAGCTTACTGGAGATGGTACCACCTCACACTGGATACAGAGATACTAGTGAGCTTTAGAAAAAGGAATATGTGTATGTAGAATGTATACATATACTACTGTATTTGCATGCGTGTGCTTATTCTTACTCCATATAGGCTCTGCCTACGTGCTGTCATGCTATTTCACCAACTGGGCCCAGTACAGACCTGGACTGGGGAAGTTCATGCCTGACAATATTGACCCATGCCTATGTACTCATCTGATTTATGCTTTTGCCGGCATGTCCAACAACCAGATCGCCCCAATTCAATGGAATGACATAACCTTGTACAGCTCCTTCCAAAACCTAAAAAATCAGTAAGTAGCCATGTCATAATGTAACATTGGATAATATTGTTTTCTTAGATATATGAGCATATTTTACTATAATTTTGTTAAAACTTAAAGGGGTATTCCTATTGGGGACATTTATATAATATTGATGGGATATGCCAAAAATGTCCAGTGGGTGCTGGTTCCACTTCTGGAACGCATTCCTATATCAATGACTGGACTCCGAAGAGATATGAGATTTCCGGAAATAGCCAAATCAGTACTTGTCTATCTTTCAAGTCCCATAGCAGTTCATAGAGGGGTTCATGCGTGGCTCATTTACTGCTGTGGGGCTTCCTAATAAAGGGGACCAAATTTGCATGATCTCACTACAGCGACTACAGTAGATGGCAAGGCTCTGTTCTTGAGATTGGAGCCAGGTCTCAGAGATGAGGCCAGAACGGATATTTATGACCTATGAATATTATATATGTCCAGATAGGACAACCCCTTTAAATTATTTTCAGATTTGTTAAGAATGTTGGATTTGTGTTCTGTAGTAAGACATTTTATTAACCCCTTCAAGACCGTAATATATATATATATATATATATACATACAGTCTAACTGCCTATGCCCCATGCAGTTAGCACGTATATGTCCACAGGGGACCAGTCTTTAAACTGAGCAGTGTAAAGCACTCTGATTAAAGCTCCTGCAGTCTATCAGAAGCAGGTCCCAGTTGTCAGTGAGCGTGGGGACCCAGAGGAGAAGATATAAGCCATTGATGCTTCTGTCTTCTCCTGATCCAGTAAATTCTATGCAGTGAATAGAGGGGCTGTTCTTGTGAATAAAAAATTCCATAATTCAATTTCTGATAGAACATTGCACATGTATGGCTCTATATGAAATTGTGCCATAGGGAAGTCCACAAAAGTACAGTATGGGCCCTTGGAGTTCTATGCTTGCTATATTATGGCTCTGTACAACCCAGAAGACCAGAAATGCAATGTTCCACTCATTGGTACATGGTCTTCATTCTAGAAATATAGAAGTCACTAGAATTAATGCATTTTCTTAATTTCAGAAATGGTAACCTGAAGACTCTGCTGGCCATTGGAGGTTATAACTTTGGCACTGCACCGTAAGTAGCAGAGTAGAAAAATCCTCAGATGCCAGTCAGTCTAGACTTAAAAAATAATCTATATTCTAATATGTTTGTAGCTTCACCACAATGGTCTCTTCTGCTCAGAACCGACAAACCTTCATTTCATCTGTCATCACCTTCTTGCGCCAGTATGGTTTTGATGGGCTTGACATTGATTGGGAATACCCTGGCTCCAGAGGTAGCCCTCCTCAGGACAAAGCTCTGTTTACCACTTTGGTTCAGGTAATGCTAGGTTCATGACATTCTCATATACAGTGCATTCGGAAACTCTTCAGACCCTTTTAGTTTTTTCACATTTTGTTGTTTTATGGCTTTGTGCTAAAATAAAAAAAAAATCCAGTTTCTCCAATCAGAACCCCATATTGATAAAGTGAAAAAAGATTGTTAGAAATATTTCCTAATTGTGGCAGTGGAGCTGCCAGAGGGTCATAAGAGAACAATAAAGGCTGGGTGAGAACAAGAAAGGCTGGGAAAATAGGTTTTTCCTCACTGTCTGCAGCAGCTAGGCTGGTAATAAATGTAATTAGCATCCAGATGCAGAGCTCAGGTAAATGTGGGCTGAGCTCCTTCAATCAGGGCTCCCAGTCTTGGGAAGGAGCAGGCTGCGAGAAGGCCTGTGGGAGCCAGGACTCGCTAACCCTGTGTAGGGTAAGCACCGTGTTGTGTTTTGGGGAGCTGGGTGGTAGACCAGGTGGTGGGTGGTAGAGAGGGAGAAATATTGTGTAGTCAGTGGCCAGACGGCCTAGGATTTATGTTTATGATTTGTTTGGATTGCTGTAAAAGTGAGAATAAAGCTGGTCGTGGCCAGTTTGCACCCAAATCAGCAGTGTTGGAGTGGCTTCTTGAGGTGTGCCAACCGTCTAAGTGACCCCGAGCTTAGTGGAGAGCTAAGTGACCCCGAGTTGTCACATAATTTAATAAAAAGTAAAAACTAAAATCTCACATTGACGTAAGTATTCAGATCCTTTACTCAGGACTTAGTTGAAGCCCCTTTGGCAGCTATTACAGCCACCAGTCTTATTAGGAATGAAACCACAATGCTTACACAACTGGATTAGAGAATTTTCTGCCATTCTTCTTTGCAGATCCTCTCAAACTCTGTCAGGATGGAATTGAGCATAGGTGGATAATCATTTTCAGGTATCTCCAGAGATATTTGCTCGGGTTCAAGTCAAGGCTCTGGCTATGCCATTCAGAGACATTCACAGAGTTGCCCCTAAGCCACTCCTATGTTCTCTTGGCTGTGGTCATTGTCTTGTTGGAAGCCAGGTAAACCTTTTGCCCACTCTGAGGTCCAGAGCACTGGATCAGGTTTTCATTAAGAATTTCTCTGTACTTTGCTCTATTCAGCTTTTCCTCAACCATGACCACTTTCCCTATCCCAGACACTGAAAAACACTCCCACAGCATGACACTGCTATAACCATTCTTCACTGTAGTGGTGAAATTGGACAGCTGATGGTCAGTTCCTAGATTCCTCCAGACATGATGCCTAGAATTTAGGGCAAAAAGTTTAATCTTGGCTTCATCAGACCAGAGGGGATTGATTCTCACAGTCCAGTTTCAGGTGGTTTGCATGTGTCTTTTAATGGAGAGAATATTCTTTCTGGCTATTCTTCCATGAAGCCCAGATTAGTACAGATCGTCAGTGATGGTTGACTTTCTGGAAGTTTCTCACATCGTGAACTGGGTCTTTGGAGTTCAGTTACTATTGGGTTCTTTTTACCTCTCTCACTCAGGTCTTTCATCCCCCCAATTACTTAATTGATTACTTAATTAATTTTGGAGGGTAGCCAGCTCCAAGAAGAGCCATAGTGTTTCAAATGTCTTCCATTTAAGAGTTAATGAGATCACCGTGCTCTTGGGGATTTTCAATGCAGCAGAAATTTGTATACATTTCTCCAGATCTGCGACTCCGCACAATCCAGTCTCTGAGCTCTATAGACAATTTTTCTCCTCCTGGCTTGGTTTTTGCTCTGATGTACATTGTCAGCTGTGATACCTTACATAGACTGGTGCGTGTATTTTCCAAATTATGTCCAATCAACCACAGGTGACTCCAATCAAAGTATAGAACATCTCAAAGATGGGATTACTTTTTCACTATGGGGTACAGAGTGCAGATTGATGGCACAACACCTGATTGTTTATTTCAGCACAACATAACAAAATGTGAAAGTGAAAGTTCTGAAGACTTTCCGAAAAGCATTAGTATAAGTGTCCAAACTGCAAAAGCAGATATAGAGACTGATCAATTAATTCTCAGATTTAATTTAAAGTATTTAATGTAAATTATATTCTTAAAGGAACTGAGGGCAGCTTTTGAGACAGAAGCTTCACAGAGCAACAAACCAAGGCTCTTGATTACTGCTGCAGTGGCTGCTGGAATCTCCAACATTCAGTCCGGTTACCAAATTGCTCCACTTGCTCAGTAAGTACATAAAAGACATAATAGATGTTGCCATTGGCATACCGTAAAAGATGTGATGTACAATTTAGCTTCAAAGAATATGTATTAAAATGAAATTGTACCATAGTTTTCCATAGCTGCCTGCTTAGCAAATCACTGACTGAGGCTTGTCAATCACCTTAAAAACTTACACAAAAAAAAAAGAATTCCAAAAATTTTTTTCCACCTTTTAGATATTGATGACCTATCCTTCAGACAGGTCATCAATATCAGGTGGGGAGTCCAACACCCAGTACCCCCATCAATCATCTGTTTAAGGCAGAAGATAGTGGCAAAAACATAACAGTCAACAAACCCAGAAGCAGAAGGCTCTGTCCACTGCGTAGTGGTTATGGCTGTGTCCTGCACCTCAACTCCAATTCACGTGAGCTGCAGTATACTGGCATTGCCACCACACAGTGGACAAAGTCTTCTGCTTCTCGATTCATCTACACTGAAAATTTAGTGTCCTGGTAGAGGAACGCACACACCAACAGTGGCAGGAGGATGGGGTAGCAGTAGTTACAGTAGCAATCCTGTCTATAGGGGCTTTTGGCCTGCCAGGGGTGGGAGTGGTGTACCCTTTTGTCCTTTTAGTGCACATCGTGGTTTGGGGTCACCTGCTTGTTGGTAGGTGCGGTGTCCTTGGTGGCAAATGGCAATTTGTCCTTGGGGCACAAGGCAAGACTTCCTAGAGGTGCTAGTAACTTGGATTGTGGTATAATGGTGTAGGTGAACAATGTTTAGCAGTAATGAGGACAATTGTGGGGGCAACAATACTTTACTGAGGCAAATTGGATAGATGGCATACACACAGGTACCCGTAATGATACAGTTTTCTCGAGGTTGTATGTGAGAGTACAGGCTGTATAATGAGCATCTCTCTGAGTCTGTCTACCTAGTTGATCTAAGCAAACTTCTCACTATAGCCCAGGGGTGCAAAATCTCTTGCACAATCAGTCCTCACTCTTCCTATAGCACTACAGGTCCACAATATGGGATGTAGCCTTATAACAGATGGTCAAGCTTTCTCAGAAGGCTTATACTCCTGGCCAAATGCAGTGAAGTCCACAACCTAACTTTATTCATTATCTTCAATGACATTATTCCCATGCACTGTCATTTGTATTGGTCCTCAACCTTCTGTCTGATTCAATGCTGCTTTCCCTCAGAGGCTGGCTTGTATTAGGATCACTTCTATGGTTACATGTGGTTCTCAATGCTGGCAGATCCCGGTGGATGACTTCTTGCAAGCCTTACACTGCTCATACAGGACACAGCTCCTCACTCTTCAGCTAATACCTGTTAACTCTGCTCCCCAATCAGAGGGGGTGGGACCAGGAAATTGTCTCTAAGAGGGAGGAAGTTAACCTTTTACTCCTGATACACAGCTCTTAGGACACACAAACGCATAAAAGACAATTCCATACACTTAGCAGTGAATCACTGGGGCACTGCGAAAATACTGAGCAGTGCTGCTCCACAGTAATAAAATGGCATAATACTTGCTAGAAGTTGATCTATTCAACATGAGTACTCAGTTCAGACAGCATTCCTCCTCCCTCTCACTTAGACACAGCTCAGCATCTTGGGTATCTGGGTATTATGGGTTCTAATGAGACTAAGGGTGGAATTACACTGCCCAATATTTGGGCAGTCCGAGCACTGATGGATCATAGTCATCTATCAGAGCTTGTTTGCACCGGCCTGATTACATAGGCCAATGAAAACTTTGAATGAGGGAGGAACGATTGCTATTGAAGTCAGTCCTCGCTCATTCTCTTCAATACATGATCAGCAGAACATCCCTGATTACACAGGGAAATGTGCTTCCAATAATCGGGCATCTTTCATCCTGATGAAAGACTGTCATGACCCGATGAATGAGCTTATATGTTGCTCGATTATACAGCCCATTTATCGGGAATGAGCATTTGCATTCCCGATAATTGGCCAAATATTGTGCAAAATACTTACAGATAATGTGAAACCCAGGAAGAAAGGAGTCTGATATGTGGAGACATGAGATTTAGCTTATTTTGTCACACTCTAAAGGGAAAATGTCACCATGAACTTCTGTGCAATCTGCAGGTAGCATGTTAAAGAGCAGGAGAAGCCGAGCAGATTGATGGATAGTTATATGGGAAAAGATTCAGTACAGTGTGTAATTTATATATTCCTGATTGTTCCGACTTCAGTTGCACACACTTAGTGTTTTATCACTGATTGATAGCACTCCCTGTGTAAGTGCGTATATAGAGATAGTTGTCAGTCACTGTTAGCTGTACATGGGAGAGGTACTATCAGTGATTAATAGCATTTTCTGTGTAAGTGTGTGTACGGAGATAGCTGTTAGTCACTGACAGTTGTACACAGGGAGGTATTATCAGTGATTGATAGCATTCTCTGTGTAAGTGTGTATACAGAGATAGATGTCAGTCAGTGATAGTTGTACACAGGGAGGTGTCATCAGTGATTTACAGCACTCCCTGTGTAAGTGCGTATATAGAGATAGTTGTCAGTCACTGTTAGCTGTACATGGGAGTGGTGCTATCAGTGATTGATAGCATTCTCTGTGTAAGTGTGTATACAGAGATAGTTGTCAGTCACTAGTAGCTGTACATGGGAGAGGTGCTATCAGTGATTGATAGCATTTTCTGTGTAAGTGTGTGTACGGAGATAGCTGTTAGTCACTGACAGTTGTACACAGGGAGGTATTATCAGTGATTGATAGCATTCTCTGTGTAAGTGTGTATACAGAGATAGATGTCAGTCAGTGATAGTTGTACACAGGGAGGTGTCATCAGTGATTTACAGCACTCCCTGTGTAAGTGCGTATATAGAGATAGTTGTCAGTCACTGTTAGCTGTACATGGGAGAGGTGCTATCAGTGATTCATAGCATTTTTTGTGTAGGTGTGTGTATGGAGATAGCTGTTAGTCACTGATAGTTGTACACAGGGAGGAGTTATCAGTAATGGATAGCATTCTCTGTGTAAGTGGGTATACAGAGATAGCTATCAGTCACTGGTAGCTATATATGGAGGAGGTGTTATCAGTGATTTAATAGCATTCTTTGTGTAAGTGTGTATACATGACAGAGAAATGACAGAGATATTTGTGAAATACAAGTTTTATCAAATTTTTTCCCACAAAACAATATATAAATCTGCTCAGGTCCTTCTGCTTCATAACATGCTTTCTGCAGAATGCACTATGTGGTGACAGGTTCTTCTTAAACGGGTTGTCCAATCTTGGACATTGGAAGCATATTGCTAAGATATACCCCCAAGGTCTACGAGGTGCGGGTCTCACCTCTGTGTACCGTCTGGCAAAGTGACTGCCGTCCATTCATTTCTATGAGTGCCAAAAATTTCTATTTTCATAAGTCCCATTGAAATTAATGGGAAGTACGCCGCTCAAGCACGGCCACCGCACCATTCACTTCTATGGAGCTTACAGAAACAGCCGAGAGCAGCCTTGACTATTTTAGGCACTGTCATAGAAATGGATAGACAGCTGCAGTGCATGTGTTGTGCACCGTCCGTCACTTTGTGGGCTCCGATCAAAAGATAGGTGCAAGTCCCAGAAGTGGGACCCACACCTATAAGACATTTGAGGCATATCTTAGCAATATGTCCTATTGTCCAAGATGGAACAACCCCTTTAAATTACTTTTAGGAAAAAATCTTCAAGCGTTTTTTTGGTTGAGCAGATTTAATGAATAACAGACCAAACTATTTTGTAATTACTTGTAGCAAACATCACAATGTTTTAAAGGTTTACTGTATTTTAGGTCTTTGGATTACTTCCATGTTATGACATATGATCTGCATGGTTCTTGGGAAGGATATACTGGAGAGAACAGCCCTCTGTATTCTAACCCTTCTGCCACTGGTTACAACTCTTACTTGAATGTGGTTAGTATCTCTGAAAATCTATATCTCTCGGATGTGGTAGACTGGTATAAAATCTGAAAAATTTGACAAATTCTCACCAAATTCTAGGACTACGTCATGAACTACTACCTGAACAATGGTGCCCCAGCTTCTAAACTCATTGTTGGATTCCCAACCTATGGACACACTTTCATCCTGAGCAACCCATCAAACACTGCCATTGGTGCTCCTACTTCTGGAAATGGACCTGAGGGACCTTACACTAAGCAGCCAGGATTCTGGGCCTACTACGAAGTAAGACCTTCTAAACTGAATACTAAAACCCAAAGGCTATGGGCACATTTGAGGATAATTTTTTAACATTGTATTTTTCTCATTGTGGGCTAAAAATCATTTTATATAAAAAATAAAATGTTTTTTTCTTGACAGTTTTAAATTTCTATGCATTTGCAGATGATTGCTTTTTGCTCTACAATGAAGCTGTCAGAGAGCTGCTCCAAAAGCTTGATCTGTAGCTCTTGTCTCTGTACTCTGGACAGCTCATAAACACTCATTATAGCTAAATTCTTACTAAACTGAAAAGAATTAAGCTATAATGAGTGTTTATGGACTGTAAAGAATACCGAGATACAGATCAAGCTTTCGGAGCAGATCTCTGACAGATTCACTGTAAAGCAAAAAGCAATTGCCTGCAAATGCCATGAAACTGATGGTTGTAGAGGAAAAGCTGATTTTTTTTTTTTATAAAAAACAATTAAAAACATGACTTCTATACCAAAATGGGTAACATTCAGTGATAAGTTGTGCCCAAAGATGTTCATTGCCTTTAAAATAGGAATATTCCTTAAAGACAAAGAGAGAGAAAGTAAGAGTTACAGTATAATGACTAAGAAATGTTACAGGCAATTGGTATAGAACCAGTGTGCCAATCGACTGGTTAGATTTAGGGATAGTCCTTAGGGTATTAACCTGGCAGTCCCGTTTCCCCTCCAACTTCTATACAGGGATCTGGACACTGCTGCAGGGGAGCTACCAGGTCGCTAGCTTTTGGAATAGTCCCGATGTGGTCAGCAGTTAACCCACAGGGGTAATAATCAGGCAATACTTGTTGTCAGGAAGTAGTCCGAGGTCAAGGCAGGCAGAGAACATGCAAATCCATGAAACTAGTCAGAGGTCAGGGCAGGCAGCAAAGCATCAACACAATAATCTGTCAGCGGTCAGGTCAGGCAGTAGTAGAATCCAGAAAACAGACAGATGTTAGTACCCAGGCAGATAAGCAGCACACGAGAAAAAAAAATTGCTCATCCAAGGGGTGAGACAAACAACAAAGCATATATGGCAGAGCTGAATTAGTTAAGCAGCTGCACACACAGAGCAAAAGCAGAGTTAAACCTTGTAGTACCATAGAATAAGATGAGGTTCAATGATTAATATCTCTAATAGACACAAAAGACACGGGCATCCGTGCCCACTACTGGAGCACTGGCCACCGTCGTAACAAGAAACTATTTAGACAAGCAGCAGTCTAAAAAAACGGCATCTACGCAAAAAAAACCTTTGTGTTGCTTTATAAAAAGAAAGAAAAACAAATGTAAAAATCTTGCTGTTAAACAGAATTTCATACGTTGCCATTCTTGTCTGTAGATTTGTACTTTCCTGAAGAATGGGGCTACTAATGTGTGGTCTTCTGCTGAAGATGTCCCCTATGCCTACCAGGGTAATGAGTGGTTGGGATATGACAATCAGAAGAGTTTCCAGACAAAGGTAATTGCAGTTTTTCAGTAAAAAAAAAAAAAAAAAAGTATGGTAAATCAAAAACACACAACAGAGAACTGTGCTAACATGGATTTTCACTTTTCTAATTCAAAGGCTCAGTGGCTGATGCAGAACAACTTTGCAGGTGCTATGGTTTGGGCAATTGATTTGGATGATTTTACTGGTACTTTCTGCAACCAGGGCAAATACCCTCTAATAACCACACTGACGAGCACTCTCGGTATACAAGCTTCCGGTAAGTATGATGTCTACACGTAGCTTTATGCAACTTTTTTTCAGGAAGAAGGCAGATAGCCTCGAAAGGTGACATACTGTGTGTATTTTTTTTATTTTTAAATATTTTATTTTTATGTTTCAATAAATCTCAAATTCTGCAACTTATCTGGACAGCGCCCATAAATCCTCTTTCCTTGGCTTTCTTTTACTGTAAGGTACTGCCATATTCCTAAAATGCACAGTTAGAAACAAAATATGCAGGCTATTGCTATTAATGCTGGCCTAATCTGTCCAGTTGCCAGTAGGGGGCAGGAAAGGAGATTTCCACTTTTGGGCATATTGGTTTATACTGGATGAATTTCTTAAACTTTCTTAAAAAAGAAGAACTCCCACAAACATTTTATTCTCTGACCTGTTAGAAAGGTGCATGATATAATCTGTAGTGATTGTCATTTTCTTATCAGTGACTCTTTCTGTGAGTAAAAACCTCTCTTCTTATTGTAGCTGGGTCATGTGACCAACTCCCTGACCTCCAACTGACCCAGGACAGAAAGCCAGTCACTGCTCTATTCATTCCTATGGGAGCCTCACTTTCAGTCTCATAGGAATACATAGAGAATTAGACTTCCTGTCCACGCATAAGTCTATGTGTGAGTTGGTGGGTCTAATTGCTGGTCACATGACACAGATAAGAAATTTCAGGATGATATAAGTCAAAAATTCAGACACTGGTAAGAAAATGGCATTCACTACAGATTACATCATGTACATTTCTAGCAGGACATGGAATAAAATTTTTGTCGGGAGTTCTTCTTTAATGGACGAATTTAAAGGGGTTTTCCAGAGACTTTTTATACAGTACTTTTTATACTAGTATCTAACCCATGGGGTCTGACACCTGCGACCCCCGCTGATTAACTGTATAAAAAGTAGCAGCACAGCCTCCCCTCAATCCCCCAAATACAGAGACATACATTCACTGAAATGGGGTTGACCTGCACCTAGACCATTTGACCGATGAAAGTGACGTCATGTGAGCTATGAAAAGCTGTGAGAAGGCCGTGGAACTACAGTGAGCACCAGGGTCTTCTCAAACCTAATCTTATTGGAGGAGGTTCCGGATGTTAGATCCCCCATCGGTCAGATACTGGTGACCATTTCAGAAGATAGATCACCAGTATAAAAGTCTCTGAAAACCCCTTTAATAAACATATTATTTTTTTTCAGTCCATGATTAAATTATACAAAAACACATGCCAACATAATTACTACTATAATTTAAAAAAAAATCATGTTCTGACCAACATTGTTTCATTTTTTTGTAGGGTGCACACCCCCTTCATCTCCTGTTGCCCCAGCAACTGCTGCACCACAAACTGTGCCCAGTGGAAGTGGGTCCAGCGGTGGCTCAACTGCTAGCTCAGGCGGTAGCTCAGGAGGTAGCGGATTCTGTGCAGGCAAGGCCAATGGACTCTACCCTGTGGCCGGAAATAAGAATGCTTTCTGGCACTGCTTGAATGGCATCAGCTACCAACAGAATTGCCAATCTGGTCTTGTTTTTGACACTAGCTGTCAGTGCTGCAACTGGGCATAATCTGGGAGGAGTTAGTAAAGGCTACAAAGAGAATGTCAAGCTGAACTGTTACAAGTGCTGCAAAAATAAAGAAGTGTTCAGCATATTCAGTGTTAATGTTTTATTATTTTATGTTTTTTTCCAAAAATAGTTTTTTTTTTTTAGAACTAACAAGATCTCCAGTCTCACCACAGTTTGGTTGGAAGCAAATGACTCGCAGGGCTCAGTAGTATTAGGAAGTGAGAAGGTGTCACTACAGGTCAAGTCACCAAAATGTATTAGCCTATGGATAACAAAATAACATACACAATAAGGCCTTCATATGTCTAAGCGATTTCCCCCCAATTGTCTAAGATGGGAATAACCCTTTAAAGGGAACCTGTCCTCTCCGAAACACCCCCTGAACTAGAGTAAGAGATGTATAGTGTAAGTGATGCTGAATCCGAATATGTAAGTTTTATCTTAATACTCACTTGCATTCTGACGCTGTGCTCCCACAAACCTGCAGTAAAATGCACTCACTGGAATCCAGTGCTCACTCACATAATGGAGAGGACTCAAAGAAGAGTCCAATGAGTGCATTTTACTGCAAGTTTGTGGGAGCACAGCGTCAGAATGGAAGTGAGTATGAAGATAAAACTTACATATTCGGATTCAGCATCATTTACACTATACACCGCTTACTCTAGTTCAGGGGGTGTTTCTGTGATGACAGGTTCCCTTTAAAAATGCAAAAAAAAAAAATATCGAAAACCCTCTTTCCCAATAATTAAATAACAATAAATTAAAAATAAATAGATATTTTTATTACCACCATGCCCCAATAATTTTGCAGAAAATTGTAACTTTTACCATAAAACTAAAAAAATAAAGCTGGAAAGTAAAAATTCTGCCATAACTTTTACTATAAAAGTTATTTTAGAGGGATGTAATTGCAACATCAATGTGTAATGTATATCCCATTTCTGTAATGTGAGCTTTGAAAATTGCAATAAAGACGATCTGATTTAAAAAAAAAAAAAAAAAAGTTATTTTAGGAGGTCTCAGATTTGAACCCCCAACCTTCTGTACAACTTAAACCTGCCTTATCCACTCCTCTATAGAAAAGTACTGCTGCAATGATGGAGTTTTTTATGCCTCAGGCCTCTTTCACACGAGCGTCACGGATTCAGTCCGGATGCGTTCAGGGTGCGTTCCGGAAAACCCGCACACATCCGCACGCAATCAGTTTTGACTGTGATTGCGTACGTTCGTTCAGTTTTTTCCGCGCGGGTGCGAAGCGTTTTGATGCGTTTTTCATGCGGGTGATAAAAAACTGAATGTTTACAAACAACATCTCTCAGCAACCATCAGTGAATCACGCATTGCAGAACATGCTGCGATTTTCACGCAACGGCAAACTGATGCGTGAAAAACATCGCTCATATGAAAAGCCCCATTGAAATGAATGGGTCAGGATTCGGTGCGGATGCAATGCGTTCGCATCACACATTGCACCCGCACGGAAATCTCGCCCGTGTGAAAGGGGCCTCATAGTATTAATGTTTTGATTTATTAACTATTGCAATAC
Source organism: Rhinella marina (assembly GCA_900303285.1). NCBI lineage: Eukaryota > Metazoa > Chordata > Amphibia > Anura > Bufonidae > Rhinella > Rhinella marina. The sequence goes on from ONZH01027614.1 coordinate 32,365, forward strand.
AACATTTGGTATCCATTTAATAATAAAAACCTTACAATATAGTGAACACATTATTTATGGGGATTGATAAACCGCGTGAATAAAAATAGCACAATTTTTTCTTTCCATTATTTAACCCACATAATAAAAATTGATAGAAATTAAGATCTCACTTATGTGTATAGGATAACGGCCGAACACACAAAAAAAACAAAGTTATGAGTATGAATGTGAGAAGGACTAGGTGGGCACATGGTTTGTCAGTGTGACTCTTCCAGTCCTGGGCTGCAATGATTATAAGGCTGGATTTTGGCAGATACTTACTTTTAGGTCATAAGTGACAGACTCCTAAAATTATCTGACACCACTTTATACTTCTCTCAGTGAGGTCAACATAAAGGCTATGTACAACCTTCAGAGACAATTTTTTTTCTGATTGAATTTTACTCATTTTGGCCTAAAAAAACATTTTTTCAATTGGTCTTTATTAAAAAAATATTCAGCCATTTTGTCACAAAGGGTTCACTGTTTGTTCAGCTGTGTGAATCATACTTTCATTAATGAGCCTTTATTAATGAGATAAAAATTGAGCACAATTAGGGTTTAGGAGGTTACAGATCAAAGATAAGGCACTGTCAGCTGACCTGCTTGATGGCAAACAGTAAAAATACAAAGCCTGCTACTAGGGAATCTCAAGGCTGTACAGAGAATGGGGCTCAACATTTCCAATAAATACCAATTGAGAAAAAAAAGATTTTTAGCTTAACCCTTTCTACCCCGAAGGTTTATTCGGTTCTGCATTTTCGTTTTGCGCTCCCTGCCTTCAAACAGCCATAACTCTTTTATTTTTCTGTTCACATAGCTGTATGAGGGCTTGTTTTTTTTGCGGGACAAGTTGTACTTTCCAACGCCACCATTTAATATTGCATATGGTGTAGTGGGAATCGGGAAAAAAATTCCAAATCGGGTGAAATTGCAAAAAAGCCGCTATTCCGCTACAGTTCTACGGGTTTCTTATTTACAACGTTCAATGTTCATTAAAACTGACCAGTTACTTTCATTCTACTGGTCAGTACAAATCCGGCAATATCTAATATGTATAGTTTTTCCTGCGTTTTGATAGTGATAAAATAATTATAAAGTTGGCCTTTTTTTTGTCATATCATGACCCCTATAACTCTTTGGTATTTATGTGTACGGAGCTGTATCGGGGATCATTTTTTGTGGGGCGATCTGAAGTTTTTATTGATACCATTCTGGGGTGTGTCTGACTTTTTGATCACTTTTTATTTATTTTTTTTTAGAAAAAAAAGGGACAAAAAACAGGGAATCGCCATTTGGACGCTTTTTTCCGCCACACAATTCGCCGTATTGGAATTTTTAAAAAATATTTTAAAAGTACGGGCGTTTTCGGTCATGGTGATACCCATGATGTCTATATTTATTGTTATTTAGGTATTTATTTTTTAATTATACGGAAAGGGGGGTGATTTGAGCTTTTATATATTTTTTATATATTTTTTAACATTTTTTTAAATTTTTTTGTGATTATTTTAAAGCTCAAATATGATCTAATATATTGTGTTTTTTTTTTCTTTATGAGCAATCAGGGATTTACTAGATGGAGTTAAATCCAAAAATTGCTCATTTCTTATCCTGGCCTGCCATCTAATGGCCAGAATAAGAATTGCAGTTTGAAAACTGTAATCCTCACCAGCGAGGATTACAGTTTTCATATGGTGTACAGGCACCCCGATTGGCCACTCGTATGCTTCCGGGTTCAGACGCATCCTGATGCCGTGATCTTGTGTGATCACGGCATCAGAAGGCCCAGGAAGACGCCGCCGATGGCAGTAAGTAGAGGCAAGTCTCTGCTGTTAGAAACAGCAGAGACTTGCCGGCCATGACGCCCGCCGCACGGGTGAGCGGGCGTCATGTCCCCGCACCGCACGTCGGGAAAGGGTTAAAGGGATTGTGTAATTAGACAATGACCTGCTGTTTAAATACTTTTTTTATGTTTAACATATTTTAATGATTTTAATTTTCCATGTATTCCATATATTTAAACAAAAAAGAATATTCTGCAGTTTTCACATTGGGCACTATGTCTAATTATTGCTTCCACTTGATACAGATGACTTTACTGCAATTAACTCATTCTAATCCTGCTTGTAATTATATCACCTCTGTGTATAGATAAGACAGGATCCACCATTCACAATAGGTGATTGTCCAAGCTTTTCTATTCCCTCCCTATACAATGACCCCTGAACAGGTCACAGAGCATGCCTAGAAAACTCTGCCATAGAAGTCAATAGGGTCTCCTCCTTGTCCATTGTGTCTACGGACCATGGGGCTTCCGTAAAACAACTTTCTTAATGCCTTCTAAATGATAAGAACAGCTCAGGCAAGATGGCCGCCCCCATAGCAATGTTCAGGAAATAAAAAAATAAAAAAATCTACAATCAGAAAATAAAAACAGATTTGAAAAAAAGGTTATGTGCTACTATCTGGTTTTAACTGACAGATATATTTTTGATGCAAAAAAATGCCTCAAAGATGTGCATAGCCTTTAAGGGGAGCAGTGGTCTTGAAAGGGTTTCCAGACTCCCAATATTACTGATGTAGCCTAGAATGGTTTTCGGACGCCATGTCACATTTGCAGAGACCCTAAGCTATCCCTACGAGGGAAAAGGGAGCTGGTGTTATGGTGAACCATGATAAGGACAAGGACATCCCTCTTGTCCTGCTTTTGCCCTTTCTAAGTAAAGTATGAAGAGACCTAGGGAGGCCTCTATAATTATTGCATACTGTGCCACAAGTTACAGTACTTTTGGAACCTAGGGACTTGAATAGTAGAATACTTGTGTAATAGTTATCCACATATAGAGGTGGTAATTCTGGTGTAGCAGTGGGTGCACTAAGTCCCACTAACTCCTCGGACAGAGAACATTCTGGGGGTTCTATCCTGGTGAGCAAGGCTGAAAAAACTTCCTTCTCCAAAAACTGAGCACATCTACTGATCATTGATATAAGCAGTGCAGGGCTGAAAAAAAAAAAGACAAAATAAAAAAAGGCAAAAAATGCACTCACAGATGCCAAAAGGACATAGAAGGGAGGAGCATAGGGACAGGGACTGGCGCTAGATTACCGAACGCTGCAGCAGTTCCAGGAATATTTATATTTCACAGTAACACAGCAGAGCACAGTTCAGGTGCACCCAGCAGGCCACAGCACAACACAGAGGGACACAGAACCTCTCAGCATGCTGTCACCAACTGAAATGGCAGAAGCCAATATTGTGTTGTGATGAGTTGGTATACCTTACCAGCCAATCGCAGTACCTACAGGGGAAACCAAAAAGCGTGTCCCCTGTCCAGCGCCAATCACCTCCCTTTGTGCCCACCTGCATCCCCCCCCACCCCGGGTTATACAGTGAGGAGGTTTTAACTGGCTCATCAGCATTGACCTGCAAATTGCAGCTATCAAGCTACTGGCAGAAGGTATAACTCCCCACCCCACCCCACCACCTGGGCATTTCACTAGGATGGCTGGTTGTCGGGAAGAGCAACACGTTATCCTGGCTAACGTGCTTAATCCTTACTTAAGCCTTATTCACACGTCCGTGTTCAAATCCGTGAGCAGGTGGTCAGTGAGGCATCTGTGAAGCTGTCCATGAAGGATCCGTGTTGGGTCAAAGCATCTCTTTTTAATGATCCGTGAAACACGGATGCAACACGGATGACATCCGTGAGGGATCTGTGGTTTTCACAGACTCATTGACTATAATGGGCGTGAGGGATCCAGGAACACAGATCAAGATAGGACATGCATCCGTGCTAAAAACACGGACCCACGGACCGTGCTAAAACACTGATGTCTGAATAGACACAATAAAATGAATGGGGACGTGTGCTGTCCGTGGAGAACACGTACAGCACATGTTCGTGAAACACTGACGTGTGAATGAGGCTTTAGTCCTTATGGAAGCGCTCACTTGTATTCGCCCTATAAGACGCACCGTATTTTCCCCCCTACTTTTGGAGGGAAAAAGTGTGTCTTATAGGGCGAATACAAGTGAGCGCTTCCATAAGGTAGCGCTCACTTGTATGTAGGGACCCCCATGAGACCACAGATCAGCCCACCCAGCCACTTATAAAAACCTTACTTACCTGTCCTGTGCTGCTGCTGCCCTCCGGTCCCGCGCTCCACTCTTTTCCCTTTCCCATTTTTCATAAGATTCGTATATTCGGTGAATATATTTGTTGAATCTGCGTACAAGATATACATTATTTTGTGGCGTTTAGCGAACATTCGTGCACTAATAACGAACGTTCAGCTTTAAAAGGTACGCAACTTTTTTGAACACGTACACATGAGCGTAGAAATTTCGTATGAAAATCACGGGCTTTGCTGGAGAGGAATGGTGGAGCAGGAGGAACGCATTGAGTCTGACCCCTGGCTACATATGGATAGGTTGGAACTGGACCTCTTTTGCTTATCCATTCCAGACATTTTTCACTTGACTCTGTGGCCCTGTAGCTAGGTCTTTGTCCCTGTCTCTTTCTCTCTCCCACTATCTCTCCCGGTCTCTCTTTCCCTGCCTCATTAATTACTAGCCCTGCACTGGCCCTGCAGTATCCCAGATGTGTAATATGGATTCCCAGAGCAATTACACCCCAATTTCAACAACACAATTCTCAGTGTCTCAGAACTTCACACACAGTGCTTCTGCTCGTCTCAGCAGTCGCAGCAGAAGTGATGCGTCACTGGCTTAGTGAGCATGAGCCAATCAGATCAAGCCCTGCACACTAAGTCAGGTGACCGCTTTCTTCCCGGGCTTTTGCGCACGAATAACGAACTAACAGTTCGTTAACTAACTAAAAAGTTTGCTAATTACTTGAATTCGTACGCAACAGCGCATAGAGTAACTTACACGTAGCATTAGCGTACAATTTATCAGACAAGTACGTAGCGAATGCGTAGAAAGCCTTAGGAATATTTTCGAATCTTAATTGAGCGAATCACCTAATATTCGGATTTGCTTCGCAGCTGAAAGTTTCCAAGATTCGATAAGAATCAACGAATAGATTCACTCATCTCTAATACTCACCTCATCCATTTGAGCGAGAAGAGGCTGCCTTGGTCATCTTGCTTGAAGATCCTTCACAAAATCTCATCATGGCAGTGTGCAAGATTTCACTCTGGATCATCAAGCAAGATGGCCACTGCATTCTCTTTATGCTCAAATGGATGAGGTGAGTACAAATTAATTTATTTTTTTAACTCATCAACCCCTGAAAGGCTTGAATATTCATCTCAGATGCTGTGATCAGCAACAAACCCAGAATCTGATGGGATCAATGACGGAGGCGCTCAATCACCGTTCCCCATCATTGAGCCTCCTGCTTACAAAGAAACGCACTTCTTGATTAAGTAATTCGTCATGAAGAAAATTTATTCGGAAAATTCAGCTTTACAGGCTAGGGCAGCGCAAAAGCCTGTCCATTAGTGCTGTTGACATCACCAAATTGTCTGACCAATGAAAACTTGTTGCAGGGACAAAAGATATGGCGCATAAACCCCACATTTAGTTCTGCATTTCAAGAAATCATTTGCCACCCATTGAGTTCCTCCCAATATTAGACTTCTTAACCCCTTAGTGACCACCAATACACCTTTTTACGGCGGTCACTAAGGGGCCTTAGGTAAAAAAAGCAGCGGCCCAGTCTAAGTGCTGCACTGATCTCCCATGCAGCGAGAAGCGTGGGCCTGGCTCTCACATGAGAGACACAGCCCTGCTCTAACATCGCGGACCGTCAGAAGTGCTGATCTGGGCTGTTTAACACTTTACATGCCACAGGCAATGGCGCCTGCCACATGTAAGGTGCTGACAGAGGGAGCGGTCTCCCATCCGCATTCCCTCTGTCTCCCATCGGCACCCCACAAATGCGATTGCGGGGTGCCGATGTGTGGGAAGGCTGGCTGAGGCCTTTGAAGGCCCCAGACCAGCCTTGAGTAGTTACCAGCAGGTTGCCCCTCTCTGGCGCAGCCTGCTGGTCAAAGTAAGAATAGAATTGCTATTAAAATGCAATGCACTATAGGGATAATGCACTGCATTTTAAAAGCAATCAAAATATTATTGGTTATAGTCCCTTTGTGGACTAAAAAGTAAAACAAAAAACACATTTTAAAATTTACATTGTAAAATTTACAACGTAAAAACGCAGTAGCAGTATTGCAGTTTTTCCCATCTCCCTCCCAGAAAGAGTTAATAAAAGTTAATCAGAAAATGACGCTATTCAAAACTACAACTTGTCCCGCAAAAAATAAGCCCTCATACAGCTATATAGACGGAAAACTGAAAAAGTTATAGCTCTTGGAACACGACAATGAAAAAAGAGAGAAAAAACAAACGCTTGGTCACTAAGGGTCAAAACAGGCTGGTCACTAAGGTGTTAAAGTACAGTTAGGCCTCGTTCACATTTCCGTTTTTCACTGACGTAAGCTGTCCACATTATCTGTGGTCATCACACATACCCATTGATTTAAATGCGTCTGTTCACATTTTAGTGGGTCAGTAAAAAATCATGGGGACATGCAGTACTTTGATTCATGATGCGAACCAAACTCGTCCATTGAAGTCTATGGGTCTGTGAAAATCACTGACACAACACAAATGACTAATAGGAGATTTTTTGGAAGTTAATTTTCAGTGGAGCAACTTCCTTAAATTACGCATGACAGTGGTGGGAGCCAAACATGTCCAGGGTAGACCACCCACTTCGCAGGAGCCTAACAGCCCGGAAAGAAATGGTGCAGAGGTTCACCGAGGCAGCAGTAGCAGGCAGTCAGCGCAGAGTGTTGGGGGGAAAATGCCATACTCGGTGGTGTGCCAATTTTTTGTTAGGTCGCCGGAGGAGGTGAACATGGCCTTTTACCGTATTTGTGGCCAATGTTGGCACCATGGCCCTTCATCAACAGATGCAGCATCACCATAAAGTGGCCTGGGAGAACAGTAGCTCCAATGTGGTGATCTACCCTGCCACAGCAACTGTAGCATCACCCAGTGGCACGCACCCAATTTCATGCCGTCAAGGCTCCACCACCTCAGCCGAAGGGAGCTATCTGTCCTTCCCATCATTTGCTGGTCCTGATGCTCATGCTCCTCCTAGTCAGTCATTCTATCAGCAATCGATTACTGAAGCGATTGCCAAGAGACAAAAGTATGCGTGTACTAGAACAGAAGGTGGGCCAGTCCTTGAGCCTGTCAGTGTCTTCCAAAGTGCACTGCAGCCCCGACGTGTGGAGCTATAACTGCGGTTAAGGACAATATATGTCCTTTACGGCCCACTGGGTAAATCTGGTTCCTGTCCAACCACACCAGCAACTTGGCCAGGTGACGCCGCTTCCTCCTCCACGTTCTCACTCCATTGGTCCTTCGACAATGTCCGCCTCTGCCTCCTCATGCCTGCCTCCTTCCACCGTGTCCACAGCCTCCAATGCAGGGATAATTCACAGTGCCCCTCCAGCATACCCCATGTGCAGGGCATGGCTGTGTCATGCTGTTCTGCACCTTGTTTACCTGGGTGAATGGAGTCACACATGGAAGGAACTGCTCAGTGTCCTTCATCAAGAAATTGAATCCTGGCTTTTTCCTCGACAACTCAAAATTGGATCCATGCATCAAGAAAGTCTAATCCATGCGCCCTGCATGGCGCACATGTTCAATCTGATTGTAAAGAGGTTGCTGAAGTCTTCAACCCATCTAAAAGACATCCTGAAAATGGCCAGGAAACTGTGTATGCACTTCAGCCACTGGTTCACTGGAAAGTACACCCTGCTTGAGCTGCAGAATGGCGTTACCCAACATCGGCGACATATGCGACATTTCCACCCGTTGGAACTCCATTCTTCATATATTGGACCGACTATATGAACAGAGAAAAGGCCATTAAAGATTTCTTGATGATACAGACGGAAAGAGGTACTCCGCTGTGTAACTTCAATGTTAGCCAGTGGCAGCTCATGCGTGACATCTGCCGTTTGCTCTGGCCCTTTGAGGAGGCCACTTTGTCAGTCGCCAGGACTACAGGATGAACAACATCAATCCACTGATTCATGTCTTGGAACAGATCCTATTAAATGTGGCTGGCCAGGGGACAAGAGACCTGGTGACAATATCTCACGGCAACATGAGCCCTGCAGAGGCAGAACTAGAGGAGGAGGAGGACATTCAAACACAAGCAATGCATAGATGGGTGGATTTTCTACACAGGTGACAGGAGAGGAGGAGCAGGAGAAGCCGGAAGAACTACAGGGTGATGAGGAAGATAAGGCAGATGACCCAGACACACCGTAGTAGTATGCAATGGAGATGGAGGCAGGGAGTCCCTAAGGCACAAATGGTCTGATGCATGTTCAGTTGCTTGCCTGGTGACAGTCAAATTGTCCCCATTTGGCTCTCCACCAGGTTAGACCCTCACTACCGGTCCAAAATGAGGGGCATTTTTACACCCTCTGAGAAGGAGAGTGAACTACTATCGAGACATACTATGTAGTCAGTTGGCCGCTGCCTATGTGTGCCATCGACCATCCTCACGCCCTCTGTGTTCACATTCCACTGCCATGGCTGCTAGGGAGACCGGAGCAGTACCAACTTTATCAGCAGCAACTTAAGTCTAGAGTCGCTGATGAGAAGTTTTGTTCACCCGCCAACTGAAGAAACTACTCACCAGAAGCAGCAAGACACAGAAGCTGAACCACCAGGTTGTGGCATACTTGGAGTGCACCTTGCCACCTCACATTGAAGATCTCCTGAACTACTGCGATTTGTGGCTGCAACTGGCCATGTTTGCCCTGAAGAAGCTTTCCTGCCCAACCAGCAGTGTGGCATCAGAGCTGGTGTTTAGTGCCGTGGGGCCCATAGTTACACCAAGGAGAACTCGCCTGTCCACCCAAAATGTGGAGAAACTGACCGTTGTGAAGACGAATCAGGCGTGGATAAGCTAGGATTTTCAAACACAAGTGCCTGATGCATCAAACTAGATCATCTATGGTGCCACACCTAAACTTTGTCAAAAGAGACCTGTTTCTTTTGGCTTCCTGCTTCAGCTACTATTCTGATACTGTCACCCGCCTGATGCCACACCTGTTGCCATGTGCTCCTACTGCCACCCACCATCTTCAGCTGTTACCGATATTGCCCCCCCACCTCCGCACTCTGTCACTAGGCCACTCTATAGTCTCCTCATGCTGCTTTTACCTCACCACTCTGTGGTTTCCTCATGCTGCTGCCACATCACCACTCTGTGGTCTCCCCATGCTGCTGCCACCTCACCACTCTGTGGTCTCCTCATGCTGCTGCTACCTCACCACTATATCAGTGGGCCACTCTGTGGTCTCCTCATGCTGCTGCCACATCACCACTCTGTGGTCTCCTCATGCTGCTCCTACCTCACCACTATGTTAGTGGGCCACTCTGTGATCTCCTCATGCTGCTGCCACCTCACCACTCTGTGGTCTCCTCATGTTGCTGCTACCTCACCACTCTGTCACTGGGACACTCTGTGGTCTCCCCATGCTGCTGCCACCTCACCACTCTGTGGTCTCCTCATGCTGCTGCTACCTCACCACTATGTCAGTGGGTCACTCTGTGATCTCCTCATGCTGCTGCCACCTCACCACTCTGTGGTCTCCTCATGCTGCTTTTACCTCACCATTCTGTGGTTTCCTCATGCTGCTGCCACATCACCACTCTGTGGTCTCCCCATGCTGCTGCCACCTCACCACTCCGTGGTCTCCTCATGCTGCTTTTACCTCACCACTCTGTGGTTTCCTCATGCTGCTGCCACATCACCACTCTGTGGTCTCCCCATGCTGCTGCCACATCACCACTCTGTGGTCTCCCCATGCTGCTGCCACCTCACCACTCTGTGGTCTCCTCATGCTGCTGCCACATCACCACTCTGTGGTCTCCTCATGCTGCTGCTACCTCACCACTATGTTAGTGGGCCACTCTGATCTCCTCATGCTGCTGCCACCTCACCACTCTGTCACTGGGACACTCTGTGGTCTCCCCATGCTGCTGCCACCTCACCACTCTGTGGTCTCCTCATGCTGCTGCTACCTCACCACTATGTGATCTCCTCATGCTGCTGCCACCTCACCACTCTGTGGTCTCCTCATGCTGCTACCTCACCACTATGTCAGTGGGCCACTCTGTGATCTCCTCATGCTGCTGCTACCTCACCACTCTGTGGTCTCTTCATGTTGCTGCTACCTCACCACTCTGTGGTCTCCTCATGCTGCTGCCACCTCACCACTATGTCACTGGGACACTTTGTGGTCTCCTCATGCTGCTGCCACCTCCCCACTTCTGTGGTCTCTTCATGCTGCTGTCACATCCTCACTATGTCACTGGGCAACTCTGTGGTCTCGTCATGCTGCTCCCACCTTAACTCTCTGTCATTAGGCCACTCTGTGGACTTCTCATGCAGTTCACACCCTCCCCACTTCATGACTGGACCACTATTTTGCCTTTTAGGCCTGGTTGACATAATGTATTTGACCCTTCTTGTGATCTGTCAGAAGGAATGAAATAGTAGACGCACAATGGATCCTGTCTATGTAGCAGCTGTAAGGTCTATATAACATGGTCCCTATTTAGCATCAGAATTAGCTTACGATTTGGTAGCCAAAAGCAGGAGTGGGTACAAAACACAGAAGAGATGCAAATATTTCATTCACTTGTCATCTCTGTTTTGGGTCCACTCCTGTTTTTTTTTTTTGGCTTTAGCAATACTGATGGATTACTAACCAAATGCTGATCGAGTCAAGACGGATGCTCAACAGACAGGATCTGTTTTTTTTTTGGGGGGGGGTGTTATTATTCTGACCAGAAGAAGAAATTCACTGAATAAAGTGGTCTTCAATGGCAGAAAATGTTCAAAACCCCATATAGTGCTGCGCTTTTCTAACCAGGGGAGCAAATCCTGCACATGCGATCTGCAGCTAACAGCAATCTCCAGTAAAAATGCATACAATGGAGGATGCCTGCAGTGGACCACATGAATCACAAATATATCCTACACAGAGTAACCAAATGTGTGGATGTGATTGGCTATATACAACCAGAAATCACAGCAATGGTGCACTACAACGGTAAATGCAATTGACAATATATGGCTAAACCCTCACATTGATATTAAAATGAGACTTTCACCAATATATTCTTATATCAAGAACATACCAGAGCCCGAGCACCGCGTCAAGGTATCTCAGAGTGGCACGGGACCTAACGCTAACCCTACTATGCCATATGGGCAACTACAGATAAAGGCATGAAGTCCGACACATAGCGACCAGCTCCTAGTTACCTCCAGCGAGAAATCACACATACAATGGGAGGAGGCTTTGAGTCTCACCTATCCCTGACTCATGTGACACAGGCTGCACAGGTGCACCGTGATTTTGTTTGTACATTTACACCTGGAGGTGTCGCAACTCCAGGTTTGAATGTGCCTTGATTTTTGATTCCTGGGTAACATTCGAGTGCACCTGAGATCAGAGGAAGGGAAAAATAATCAGAAATTGATGGTTTGTGCTTAGCCTCATTGGAAGGAACATAGCCGGCATTATTTCTCCCAAAAAGCCATCCCCACTTTGTTCTCTCTCATGGTGAAAAACTTGGGCCACTCTTTGCGATTATCGCTGTACGCAAGGTATATGCCTTGGTGAACACCTAGAGCAGCAGTTAAACTCTATGAGGGAGATTTATTAAAATTGGTGTAAAGTAGAACTGGTTTAGTTTTCCATAGCAACCAATAAGATTCCACCTTTTTTTTTCAGCACTCCTTCAGAAAATAAAAAGTGGAATCTGATTGGTTGCTATGAGCCACTAAGCCAGTTCTACTTTACACCAGTTTTGATAAATCTCCCCCTATGAATTTGATTAAAGACATTATAAGTGTTTTTTATCTATACAGTACAGGAGTAAGTAGGTTTGCCACCTGGCTGGTATTTTTGTTGCTGCTGACTGGAGAACAGGACCTGTGAGACATCATCATGCTGGAGCGCAGGTCCTGTCCAGAGCTTCCAGTCAGCAGGGGGCGTTCACAGCGGTGTGATCAAATAGGGGAGGTGAGTGGCACTAATGGCATACCTCCCAACTTTTGAAAATTGCAAAGAGGGACAATATGTGTGGCGCTCATCATGGCAGTTTTTTTTATACTAGGCCACGCCTCTTACTCCACCCAAATCATAATTACTGGAGCCCCTGCAGCCTTTTTTTTTCTTGCGCTTCAATGTCCATATAAACATTAGTACATAAATCATCAGATTATAGATATTTTAAGGTCCAAATTATAAAGTTATTGTCTAATATACAGGTAGAAACCAAACAGATAGTTTAGTAAGGGGCAATTTAGTAAATATATTAATGCAAATTTGTGCATTAATTCTCCAGGTCAAAAAGAAGGACATTTAAGGATCAAAGAGGGACAGAGGGACCTAGGTCAAAAAAAGGGACTATCCCTCCAAAAGAGGGACACTTGGGAGGTATGCAATGGGGGCATTAACATCTTGTCTAGGAACTATGACCAGGAACTGACCCTTTTCTACTTATCCCCTGGTGAAGCATAGAGTCCAGACAGCCAAGCTAACCTCCTCCCATTTGCCTTACATTCTAGTAAACCACCTCCCGTTTGCCCATACATTCTAGTAAACCACCTCCCGTTTGCCCATACATTCTAGTAAACCACCTCCCGTTTGCCCATACATTCTAGTAAACCACCTCCCGTTTGCCCATACATTCTAGTAAACCACCTCCGTTTTGCCCATACATTCTAGTAAACCACCTCCCATTTGCCCATACATTCCATTGAACCACCTCCCGTTTGCCCATACATTCTAGTAAACCACCTCCGTTTTGCCCATACATTCTAGTGAACCACCTCCCGTTTGCCCATACATTCTAGTGAACCACCTCCCGTTTGCCCATACATTCTAGTAAACCACCTCCGGCTTGCCCATACATTCTAGTAAACCACCTCCCGTTTGCCCATACATTCTAGTAAACCACCTCCCGTTTGCCCATACATTCTAGTAAACCACCTCCCGTTTGCCCATACATTCTAGTAAACCTCCTGTTAGCCCATACATTTTTTGTTAGGATACACACAGTATTACAACAGTGAAGACGTGCTGTCCGGAACAGATACTACGTAGTGCTGCATGGACCTGATCTCCCCTCAGATACCGACCTGTGATGAATTCAGTGTAAGTACTTCGGTGATACAGAAGTGTCACTGATCTGCACATTTTTCTGAACTTGTTTTTTTCTTGTACTTTTATTTATGTACCTTAAACGGGTTATACGAGTAATGAAAAAAACTATAAAACTCCTCTGGGCTTACATATACATTAGTTAGGCTTGATTTCTTTTTTATTTCTGCATAGTTGTGTTATTCTTACTTTGTTTACATGCTGCTGTAAAGCAATGGGGGCGTGTACCAACAATGAGTGTGCTCTCCCTCATGAATATTTGTGGGTGTGTATAATCTGCCCTGCCACGCCCCTTGCACTGCATACAAACACTGTCACATGATCATCTCCTAGCTCACACAGGCAGATCTTCCTGTACATACATACCATCTATAGAGAGAGATTATATGTATAGATATATATATGTATGTATATAGAGATTTATATCAGTAAATATATCTCTCCATATACATAAATAGATGATAAAAACACACATATATAGGATATATATAGATATACAATCTGTGTATATCTATAGAGAGAGAGAGATATGTACTAATCTATATGCATATATAGATGGTATGTATGTATATATATATATATATATATACATACATTCGGGGGTATATATTTACTGATCTATATACATATATAGATGAAATATCTCTCTCTCTATATATATATACACATATTGTGTGTATGTATATATATATATATATATATATATCTTCTATATATATGTTTTTATCGTCTATATATGTATATGAAGATATACAGGGTGGGCCATTTATATGGATACACCTAAATAAAATGGGAATGGTTGGTGATATTAACTTCCTGTTTGTGGCACATTATTATATGGGAGGGGGGAAACTTTTCAAGATGGGTGGTGACCATGGCGGCCATTTTGAAGTTGGCCATTTTGGATCCAACTTTAGTTTTCTCAAGGGGTAGAGGATCATATGACACATCAAACTTATTGAGAATTTCACAAGAAAAACAACGGTGTGCTTGGTTTTAACGTAACTTTATTCTTTCGTGAGTTATTTACGAGTTTCTGACCACTTATAAAATGTGTTCAAAGTGCTGCCCATTGTGTTGGATTGTCAATGCAACCCTCTTCTCCCACTCTTCACACACTGATAGCAACACCACAGAAGAAATTCTAGCATAGGCTTCCAGTATCCATAGTTTCAGGTGCTGCACATCTCGTATCTTCACAGCATAGACAATTGCCTTCAGATGACCCCAAAGATAAAAGTCTAAGGAGATCAGATCGGGAGACCTTGGGGGCCATTCAATTGCTACATGATGATGTGTTTCCCTCTTTATGCTCTGAAGCTGGCACGTTCCCTGAGTTTTTCCAGCAAGATGGTGCACCACCACATTATGGGTGTCAGGTCCAGATGAACAGTTTCCTGGAAAGTGGATTGGTCGTCGTGGGCCAGTTATATTCTTTAATCATAGGCATTTTTACTTATTAGGGTGGTGAGGGGAAGTTTTGGGGTCCGATGGCCAGTGTGTTTCACTGTGCTGCTGCTGCTTTCACAGGGCTGCCAACACTGGGGAAAGCAGCAGCAGCTGCTAACGGGAGCCAGATACAGGGAGAGAGGGGGGCTGGCACACAGGCTCTGACGTTTCATGTACAGAGCCTGGCCACTCCCTCAGGCAGGCATAAGCCTGTACACGAAACGTAAGCACAGGAGCCTGGTGGATGACGTCGGGGGTCACGTGACCGGCATCGGCCCTGAAGAATCCCGGTGCTATGGAAGAGTAATAATACTTATGTAATTTACATTTGTGATGTGAGGCAGATTGCATTATATCCATATAACTCAGACAACCCCTTTAAGACTTAAACATGACCCTTACCCCCCAACTTTGTAAATGAGGGACACACTGTGTGGCGCGCTGCCGTGGCACCTTTTTTCCCTTTCATCCTCCACAACGGCGCAACAATGAGAGACCCTCCTCTCACATGGTAGGGACCAGAAGCAAATAAATTAGATCCTCCTTCAGCTCCTCCTCAGTGTCTTCCTGTCCCTTCCAGGTGGGGAGGAAGCCTATGCAGCACCATGGTATTTTCTATGGTCTGAGTTGGTATGGGGCAGTACTGACTCAGGGATGGATCTATGCCCACCATGCTAGATATATACCAGCAGGGCTGGCTTACTATCTACCTTCCTGCTCCTAGTGGCGCTTTTAGGAGTGAAGGCATGGTTACCGGACACTCAATGGAGTCCCTCTGGTTTTTTATTATGGGCCCCGCTGTTCCAATAGGTTTGGCTCCAGCGGGGTTCAAATGAAGGATGTTAGTAAGATGGGCTGTCTCTGTAAGTTCCAGTTACCCATGGAGGTATATAATGGACAAGTGGCCACTACTGGACAAACGGACCCTTACTGTGTGTGAGTTACCTTAATCAAACACTCCAGGTACGTGCAGGATTCTGAGGTGGATCACAGGGGCTGGTTGTTAAGCGCTCCATGATCCTCCCGAGAAGCGCTTCCGGCGCGCTGCAGAGCATACCACATGGGGATTCACACGGGATTACGATATCTTCCTGGTCGCACTCTTCCTGTATGCGGTGGGGGCGTGTCTGGTAGTGGCATCCCACGTGCGACACAGCTTCAGGAAGTACTGGCTCACATATTATGAAAGCGCTTCCCGGGGGGGGGAGCGATATTGGCAGTAACTCCTTCCAATGACATCCTTGGCGTAGGGTTGTCACGATACCCAAACTTTGATTTGAATTTCGATACCATGAAAAAGTATTGCGACACTCGATACCATTTGATACCATGCGGAAAAAAATAAAACACCAAAAAGCTGCGTGTATTCCGCATTTTGTTGAAGATTCTGCCTATAACAGAACAGTCCTATCCTATTTTTTGGGGGGACAAGGTGACTAAAAGATTGGTTTTTATTTTTTTCTGTTATTTTTAAATATTTTAATAATTTGGAATTTTTCAGACGTGGCGATATGTAATATGTTTATTTTTTTATTGTTTATATATTTTATATGTAAAATTGGGAAAGGGGGTGATTTAAATTTAATATTTTGGTGTTTTTTAAACTTTATTTTTTTTACTTAACTATTAGCCCCCTTAGGGGCTGGAACCCTTGTCCTATTTACCCTAACAGAGCTCTATTAGGGTGAATAGGACTTCACACTCTCCCTGCTGCCCTGTGCTTTGTGCACTCAGCAGTAGGGAGCTTACCATGGCAGCCAGGGCGCCGATCAGAAGCGGCCAAAGTGATACATGATGGGGTTAATGTGAGGCACAGGTCCAACCGTTCCTAGTGATAAAACCCCCATGTGCCTCATAATAACCCTATCAAGTATCTATATCCTTGCATAATGGGCAACATGGGGTTAATACATGAATTACATAAACAGTCATTTGCTATTGGCATGGTATTACTATTAATGTGAGCCACATAGGGCCCAATTCCAAAAGCATATGCCCAGCCTGACATTAAAAATAAATGAACCCCAAAGTACCATCTCACATAATGGGCAACATAGGGTTAATGTGAGTTACAGAATACAGGCCACTTATTATATTATACACATGGACTGGAAGTCAAAATTCATAATACTATACCAATAGCAAATGACTGTTTATGTAATTCATGTATTAACCACATGTTGCCCAGCAGTAGCGCAGCCTAGTATCGAAATGACGCAAATCCCGGTACTGAATCGATACTGGCACAGAAGTATCGATTTGGTATTGAAATTTCGATACCCGATGCAACCCTACCTTGGCGCCAAGATTCAAGGCGGAAGTCGCCCTCTGATCTGATGTCTGGAAGTAGGATATATAAGGGGTCATTTAGGGTTCTAGTGTCTGTCTGTTAACATGTCTGAGCCAGGAGACACTATGGATTCTGTTCAGGGTGCAGCAGCTGTGAGTGTTGTCAGCATTCTGATTCCTTAACCCTTGAATATCCTAAATGTTGATTATTTTTTTATATCCTCTGTTTTCTACCTCCTGTTGTGTCTGCCTTCAGTGTGAAAGAGATAGTTCACAAAAATCTAAGACTTCACCTAGGCCACGTAAATGTGCGATGTGTGCGGTCAAATTATCTGAGTCCTCCTCTAAAAAGATTTGTTCCAGGTGTACGGCTAACCTAGCAAAATACATTGTGCCATCCATTAAGTTAGAGCTTGAGGAAGTCATTAGAGAAGAAATGAGATCAGTGATTTCTGAGCTATCGCCTCGTCCTTCTGGCTCCGCCCAATCCCCGCGAAATAGGGAAAGAAGGGCAGAATGTTCCTTGTCCTCTGACTCTGAAGACACTAGGGATATGATAAAAGCTGTTAGATCAACTATGAACCTGTCAGATTCTAAGGTTCAAAGATCAGTACAGGACGAGATGTTTAGTGGGCTTGAGCAAAAAAAAAAAATTGTTTTCCCAGTCCATAAAAATATTCAATCTCTGATTAAGAGAGAGTAGAAAACGCCTGATAGGAAATTATTTCTACCCAGAACCATCAGGCGCAGGTTTCCATTTGAGGAGGAGGAGGAGGAGGAAACATTGTGGGAATCCTGTCCTAAAGTGGATGTCTCATTGGCCAAATTTTCAAAAGGGGCCAATGCACTTCCATTTGAGGATATTGGTTCATTAAAAGACTCAATGGACAAGAAAATTGATGCCACCCTTAAAAAAACACGGGAGTCTGCGGCAGCATTGTTTAAGCCTAACATTGCTTCCACTTCGGTGGCAAGGTCACTAAAAAAGTGGCTAGTTCATTTGGAGTCTCTCTTAAAGGAGAGAACTCCTTATGAGAACTTGAAGGATTCATGCTGGATGAATTATGCTGGATGTAGTGGCCGATTTAAGAAGGAAAATTGTTCTTATCGTCCCTTATTTAGACGACCTCTTGGTCATAGGTGGCTCAGCAGGCTCTCTGGAAAAATGTCTTCTTCAGACAAGGCTACTCCTAAATCTCCTAGGCTGGCTGATAAATTGGAAAAAATCAAATCCAGTTCCATCTCAGATATTTGTTTTTCTCGGGATCTTACTGGATTCGGTAAAACAGATGTGTTTTCTGCCAGTAGAAAAACAGGAGAAAACAATCTGTCTGGTGAAAAAGTTCAGAAGCCGACCAACTTGTTCAATTCGTCATGCTATGGCTTTGCTGGGCTCTCTTACTGCTTGTATTCTGGCAGTCAGGTGGGCGCAAGCCCACACTAGGATGCTTCAAATACAAATTTTAGCAACCTGGGACAAGTCTCAGGAGTCTCTGGAAAACTGTATGACAATCTTTCTGGAAGTTAGACAGTCCGTATCCTGGTGGGAGGATGTAGAAAACCTTCAGAGAGGGAATCCCTTGGTACTACGATCAGTTAAGCATACTTACGACCGATGCAAGCCAGTGGGGTTGGGGAGCCAATTTTTCTCAGGAGTGTCTCCAGGGAAGATGGTCTTGAGAGCAGGCAGAAAGACCTTCAAACTGGCGAGAGTTCCTTGCAGTGTGGATGGCTCTTTCTTCCCTTTCCAGTCAGATATGCAATTCAAATGTCCAGATAAGATCAGACAACATGGCAGTAGACACCTATATAAATCATCAGGGAGGCACTCGGAGCCTTATGATGCAACAGTTGGCGGACAAAATCTTCTCTCCCTCTCTGCGTTTCATATAATAGGAGATTTAAATGTAAAAGCAGATTTTCTGAGTCGCGTAAAGCTAGACTCAAGGGAATGGTTTCTGAATCAGCAGTTGTTTCAGCAGATTGTTTGCAAATGGGGAAATCCGTCAGTGGATCTCTTCGCCTCAAGGTCCAACAAAAAAGTAAAAATGTTTTACTCCCTGTCTCCTGGAGACGGAGGAATAGGGGTGGACTCCTTCAGTCACCATTGGAGTCATCTTCTATGTTATGCCTTTCCTCCTCTGGCTCTGATACCAAGAGTGTTAAAAAAGATCAGGAAAGAGGAAGCAAAGGTTATCCTGATTGCCCCTATTTGGCTGAACAGGCCTTGGTTTCTGATCCTGAAATCCTTGGCATTGGGGGGGGGGTCCTTGGCCTTTTGGTCTCCTGACTCAAGGCCCAGTTTAACATCCGCAGGTAAATTGTCTACATCTGGCTGTTTGGATGCTGAAAGGGTAAGACTTAACCCCTTCGCGCCCAGCGCAGTACATGTACGGCGCTGGGGCGATGCGGGCACATGGCGCCCGCTCGCAGGTGCGGCGGGCGTCATGGCCGGCAAGTCTCTGCTGTTAGAAACTTACCGCCATCGGCGGCGTCTTCCTGGTTGATTAGATGCCGTGCATCTAGTTGCGTTTCAACCCGGAAGCATTCGCTTCCGGGTGGTGTACAGACACCCCGTGGGGCCAATCGGGGTGTCTGTACACCATATGAAAACTGTAATCCTCGCTGATGAGGATTACAGTTTTCAAAGTGCAATTCTTATTCTGGCCACTAGATGGCAGGCCAGGATAAGAAATGAGCAATTCATGGATTTCTGAGTCTATAAAACCCAGAATTGCTCATAAAGAAAAAAAAAAAAAAGCCACAATATATAAGCCCATATTTGAGCTTTCTAATAGTAAAAAAAAATTAAAAAAAAATGTTAAAAAATATATAAAAATAAAAAAGATGTAAAAGTTCAAATCACCCCGCTTTCCGTATAAATAAAAAATAAATACCTAAATAACAATAAATATAGACATCATGGGTATCACCGTGACCGAAAACGCCCGTACTTTTAAAATATAAAAAAAAAATTCCAATACGGCGAATTGTGTGGCGGAAAAAAGCGTCCAAATGGCGATTTGCTGTTTTTTGTCGCTTTTTTTTCTAAAAAAAATTAAATAAAAAGTGATCAAAAAGTCATACACACCCCAGAATGGTATCAATAAAAACTTCAGATCGTCCCGCAAAAAATGAGCCCCCATACAGCTCTGTACACATAAATACCAAAAAGTTATAGGGGTCAAGATTTGACAAGGAAAAAAAAAAAAAAAAGGGCAACTTTCTAATTATTTTATCACTATGAAAACGCAGGAAAAACTATACATATTAGGTATTGCCGGATTCGTACTGACCAGTAGAATGAAAGTAACGGATCAGTTTTAATGCACATCGAACGCTGTAAATAAGAAACCCGTAGAACTGTAGCGGAATAGCGTTTTCTTTGCAATTTCACCCGGTTTGGAATTTTTTTCCCGCTTCCCACTACACCGTATGCAATATTAAATGGTGGCGTTGGAAAGTACAACTTGTCCCGCAAAAAACAAGCCCTCATACAGCTATGTGAACAGAAAAATAAAAGAGTTATGGCTGTTTGAAGGCAGGGAGCGCAAAACGAAAATGCAGAACCGAAAAAAGCTCCGGGCGCGAAGGGGTTAAGGCTAGAGGCCTGTCCGATGCAGTTATTTCCACCATGTCAACATCTAGGAAAAAGGTTACATCCAAAATATACTCTAGAGTTTGGAATAGGTATTGTAAACGGTGCTCTGTTTCTGGTGTTAATTCTAATTCCTTCTCGGTGCAGGCAATTCTTGAATTCCTTCAGGAAGGATTTCAGAAAGGCCTAAGACCTATACCCTTAGGGCACAAATGTCAGCATTAAGCTCAGTTTTTGATGAAAAAAATGTTCTTCATCCTTGGGTGATTAGGTTCCTCAAGGGTGTGGATAGACTAAGGCCTAGGCGTAAGTCCCTTGTTCCTCATTGGGATCTTAATGTTGTCTTCTCAGGATTGTCGGACTGTCCCTTTGAACCCTTGAAGGATATTGCAATCAAGTTCCTGACCTTCAAATCAGTATTCTTGGTAGCAATTACCTCTGCTAAGCGGGTCGGTATAATTCATGCCCTTAAAGCCAAGGAACCCTTTCTGAGAATCCTAGATGATAGGATTTTTTTGAAGTTCGATCTTTCCTTTACCCCAAAGGTGGTATCGGATTTTCACAGACAGGGAGAGATTGTTCTTCCTTCCTTCTGTGAAATTTTTTTTTCCACTAAGGAGGAAAGATTAAATTGTCTGGATGTCAGGCGCACAGTGATTCAGTATCTGAAGTCTATCAAGCCTTGGAGGAAATCGGACTTTCTGTTTGTACAGTTTCAGGGGAACAGAAAAGGTTGCAGGGTCTCTAAAGCTTCTTTAAGTAGATGGATCAAGATGGCTATCTGTGAGGCATATAAGGCAAAGGGTAGGGATCCCCCTTGAAATACCTTTATTAGGCATTATAGGATTGATGTGCTTAGGGCTGAAGAGGTTTCCTTTGGTAGGAAGGTGCTTCAGGCAGTGATCCCGCCCTAAAATTGATTAATCTGGTATATCTCATTGTTGTGCCGTCATGGAGGATGAAAGGGAAAAACCTAATTACACTTACCGGTAATTTCCTTTTCATGAATTCTCCACGACGGCATGGTTTAGTTCCCGCCCTAAAAAAAAAACAAAAAAAAACACTATTTGAGAATAATTATTCACTTATATTATGGATATGAAGACGTGAAGCCATTACAAGATGGCGTTGGCTCCGGGACCACTCCTGCTCTTATCTATAGTTTACATTATTTATCTAGACTAGATGCGCAGAAGTGAAACTTTATTTTGCATTACTAACCAATAAAATATATTCTAAACCTCAGGAGAGGATTCACCTCTCCCTGGGGTATATAACCTTTGTACCCTCCTGTAATAAACGAGAACCTCTTTGAGCCTACTAGGTGTCAGTGTTGTTTCTTCCATGCATGTTAATATCCTAGGATTACTTTAATTTGGAGCAGAGAAACAAACCTTAAGGCTCCCCTTGAGAGCTATCCTTATCACTTAGGATATAGTTATAACTTGTGTGGTGGTGTGTGTGGTGGTGCTGCGGATTCTCCTAGGCTGTCCGGTTCCAGTAAGACACTGAGGAGGAGCTGAAGGAGGATCTAATTTATTTGCTTCCTGTCCATACCAAGTGGGAGAAGGGTCTTTCTCTCATTGTTGTGCCGTCGTGGAGGATTCATGAAAAGGAAATTACCGGTAAGTGTAATTAGGTTTTCCGCATTAGGCCACGCCTCTAACTCCGCCTAAAACATAACAATGCACCTAATCTCAACCAGTCCTCTTAATCAGTGGTCCCCAACTACTGGTCTGTGGCCCAGTACCGGGCTGCGGCAAATAGTGCCCTGATGACAAGTGGGAGGCAGAGGCAGGGCACAGGGAGATGAGCGCTTCCATTGTAGAATCGCTCATCTCCATATTAATCTGTATCGCCATCCTCAGGACAGCGATACAGATGCCTGTGCTGCAGCGGAGCAGGGGAGAGAGAGGCTGCTCTCTTCCCCGTTCTTCTGATACGCTGCAGACACTAGTGCCTGCAGCCTATCAGAGGCTGGCTCAGGCGACGCGATGACTTGGCTGGAAGAGGACTGCATCGCACCGCTGCCAGCCTGATGAAGGTAAGTATAAGTGTTTATTTATTTTTTTGGTACAATACAGGAGAGGAGCGCTGTGGGGGCACTTGTTATAGGCACATGATTGGGGGGAACTGTGGGAGCATCTTTGGGAGCAATTCTTACTGGCACATTATTCGGGGGCATCTATGGGGTCATTTCTTATTTGCACATTATTGGGGGCACTGTGAGACATCTATGGGGCGCTTCTTACTGGCACATTTTTGTGGGGCACTTTTTACTGGCACATTATTGGGTTGCACTGTGGGACATCTACTGAAGCCACAATGAAGGGGTATTTTACTTTAGGGAAAGGGGAAAGAGGAACACTACATGCTTTGTATAGGGGCATTGTATGTAGTGATGATCGAGCACCCCAATGCTCGGGTGCTCTGGCCGAACACTAGGTGGTGCTCGAGTGCTCGGCCGAGCACCCGAATCTAATGGAAGTCAATTGGAGAAGACCAGGCATCCCCTGCTTGGATGAGGAGAGGGTGTCTGGTCCATAGGGAAATGTCAGAAAATAGTGGAAACACCACTGAAATGGTTAGGGAACAGCATGGGGAGGATGTCTAGAAGCATCTTGGACACCAAAGTCGCTGCTATTAAAGATGATGTCCGACTATTATGCCACTTTTACGGAATGACAAAAATACCCCCCAAAAACCCAAGATAACATCGATTTTACAGGAAATATTGTTAGGAAACATAGATTTACTTGTACGTTAAGCACAAGTGCTGCCAAAATTACACGGATGAGGCACTCCCATACAACAATTATATCACATAAAGGATGGCCTCATTCACATTGTGGTATAATTGTGGGACTCCGACACTCATAAAGCCTATGCACTAAGTTAAAGAGCTGCCAAAAATTACAAGGAACAGGCACTCCAATACCCCTTTTATTACAGATAAAGGAGGGCATCAGAGACACCCGTGAAAAATTATCATTGATGGCCTGCTGCTGACACTCCAAAACAATAGGGGTGACATGCTGCTGCGCAGACCGTAAAAAAAATTAAGGGTGACACACTGATGCCAAGCTGACCGCCCCAAAAATGATATTCTTTATGTGACATTCTGCTGAAGAAAAGACCCAAGAAGAAATGACCAGGGCATGGGTTATGTTTCTGGACACATGCTGGTGTAAGGCAGGGACGGCACTCCGGGAAAAATAGTGGCGGCTGGGGACTGCGTGACGAGGGACAGCCGCCGCCATCAGACTGCGAAAAGCCTCGGTGTCCACCAGGCTAAATGGCAACATTTCCAAGGCCAGCAATTTAGAAAGTTGCGCGTTTAGAGCTATGGCCTGTAGGTGGGTGGCAGGGTATTTGCACTTGCGTTCAAATGCCTGGGGTAAGGACATTTGAACGCTGCGCTGGGACACTGTAGTTGACTTGCTGGCTGATGGTACTTGCGATGGTCCAGGTGTAGGGCGGGAGGCATTTGGGCTTGCGTCTTGGACAGCAGGTAACAGAGGGGAAGAGGAGGCAGTGGTGTCACCGGTGGACCCAGGCGTTGGGCCTACCTTTTAGGGTGCTTTGCTGACATGTGGCGGATCATGCTGGTGGTGGTCAGGTTTCTGGTGTTTACGCCCCTGCTCATTTTGGTACGGCACAGGTTACAAATTACAATACGTTTATCATCAGCACTTTACTCAAAAAACCGCCAGACTGTGGAACACCTAACCCTTGGCAAGGGAGCTTGCCGCAAGGAAGCTGCTCCGGAGAACAGTTGTGGGCCTGGTTGGCGTGGCTTGCCTTCTCCCTTTTTTCCACCCCACTGTCTCTTCCAGCCTGTTGCGCTGCTGTGGATCCCTACCCCTCTGTACTGCTGTCCTCGCTCGGCTTGCCACCTTCCCAGGTTGGGTCGGCTATTTCATCGTCCACAACCTCCTCTTCCACATCCTCACTCTGGTCCTCCATCCTCACCCACAACCTCTTGAGACACTAATTGCCCTTGATATATTGGCAACTGTGTCTCATCGTTATCATGCACCTCGTGAGGTGCTAGTTGGCGGTCCCCACCATCATCTTCTGCAGACTATGTTTGCTCAATAGGATGGGAATCAGGGCACAATATCTCCTCATGTCCCACTTCAAGTGGCCTTGGCGAGAGGCCCAAGCCAAGGAACGGTGATGAAAAAAGCTCCTCGGAAAATCCGAATGTGGGATTAGTTCTTTGCCCATACTCTGCATGGTGGGAGGAAGGAGGATCAGAGTGAGGATGCGGTTGCCCAGACTCTTGGCTGCTGAGACTGGACTTTGTGGAAGAGGGGGTGGTGCTGAACCGACTGGAAGCATTATCAGCTGAAATCCAACCAACTACCTGCTCGCACTGGTGTGGCGACAAGAGTTGTGTCTTGCGCCACCCTGCAAACAGTGAAATGAAGCTAGGAGTTTTGCATGACTTTGTTTCTTGGGCTCTGCCAGCAGGCACAGTTTCACCGCGCCCAGAGCCATGGCCTCTGCGTTTACCATCAGCAGCACGCCCACATCCCCGTCCCTTAGTGCTCGCCTTGCACATATGGTATAGTATATATGCAACTTGGTCACAACTACAGTAGTGCAGATTTTTATTAACTGTATGATCAGAAAAATGTAAACAAATGTCCAATATTCTGAAGGCGCAAACATTATAGAGCAGCCACAAATGAGGAACTGTGGCCTAAATTAACGGTATTAAATGTAACAACGGATGTCAGCTACATAGACTTTTGAACGGTTCTAATACGCTGTGCACCTAGTGTTACTGACAGGGCACACTTTCTTTTTGCCACAAAAAAAAAAAGAAAATTGCGAAGGATTTAACAATGGATTTTTGTGTCTTTTGAACAATGATACTAACCCTGCCTATAGAAATTCTATCCCTACACAAGTCCCTCCTTGCGCAAATGTTAGGCCTCTTTCACACGAGCGTCACGGATTCAGTCCGGATGCGTTCAGTGTGCATTCCGGAAAATCCGCACGCATCCACACCAATCAGTTGTTTAGTTTTTTCTACGTGGGTGCGATGTGTTTTGATGCGTTTTTTACGCGCGTGATAAAAAACTGAATGTTTACAAACAACATCTCTCAGCAACCATCAGTGAATCACGCATTGCATCTGCACTTGTGTGCGGATGCAATGCGTCATTCACGCAGACCCATTCTCTTCAGTGGGGCCAGGGCTGCGTGAAAAACGCAGAATATAGAACATGCTGCGATTTTCACGCAACAGCAAACTGGTGCGTGAAAAGCCCCATTGAAATGAATGGGTCAGGATTCAGTGCGGGTGCAATCCGTTCGCATCATGCATTGCACCCGTGCGGAAATCTCGTCCGTGTGAAAGGGGCCTTATACAGCAAGATGCAAAAGAAGTACTGCGGGCTTAACAGCAGAAATTATAGCAAAGTATGTCAGGTATATAGAATACAGAGAGTATCCTACAGCATGCAGCAGCACATGTGGCATTATCCCATCTTGTACCACCGCCCCCCGCCTTACCCCACTCAATATCCTAGCGATATGCCCCCATTGTCAAAGCTGGGATAACCCCTTTAATGGCAGGCCACCTAGTGCTATTTTTACTACCTTCAAACACTCCAAAAATAATAAAATATTGCTTTGTGCCAGATACAATAGCCCTTAAAAGGGCTTTTGGGTCTTTTTTGAGCGATTTCTATCCCTGCTTAGCGTTGCTTCTCTCCCTACAGTGTATGTCCCTCCTTGCTGCAGCAACGCATGTGGCGTTAATGGCAGGCCTACTAGCGCTATTTTCAACAATAACAAAATGTAGGTTTGTGCCAGATATAATAGCCCTTAAAAGGGCTTTTGGGTCTTTGTTTAGCGATTTCTATCCCTGCCTAGCGTGCTTCTCTCCCTACACTGTCTGTCCCTGCATGCAGCAGCTCTCCCTGTCTAACACTGGCCGGGTCACATGTCACTGGGTGCTTTATAGCACCCGGTGACATGTGACCCGGCCAGCCAATCAGTGTAATGCCAGTAGCTAAGATGACAGGAAGACAGCACGTGCACACTGCGCAAGCCGTCTGCTCATACCACTGATCAGCGGGCGTGCGGGGTGTCAGACCCCCACCGATCTGATATTGATGACCTATCCTGAGGATAGTGTATAAGTAATCCCAGCAGGTGTTTTTCTGTTCAGCACAGTGTATTCTTCATTATAGCATATAAATAAAAGTTTTTGAGAATGCGTTTTGGCCCGTCCAGCCTTCCTGTTCCATCAGTTGAAGAAGGCTGGAATGGCTAAAACGCGTCCTGCAAAACTTTCATTTATATGCTACTTATACATTACTCGTGGGGATTGCCCCTTCCCGTGCAGAGCGGACCACGGATTGAGTGCTGTGGGATTTCTTCTGTCAATGCAATTTAGGATAAGTCCCAAATTGGACTTAATACTCAGTTGTCTGTGGTGTTCAAATTATGTTAAATTTCCCCCTTCATGGTAAGAGGGTGCGGCCACAGCACAAGAAATGCACGTCCAGTCGTCTCATTGCTGATCATGCATATCTCCCCTGGTTACACCCAGAGAGCTAATTTTATTAGAAATACATGTTGGTGTAATCACACCCCCCCTTTATCATCAATTTTAATATATCCAATCACAATCATACAAGTATACATGTAACATCAAATCAAAATAATGATGATGGTAGCCGCCCAATGCTAATGAGGACACCTACACATTACTTCATCTATCTGGGAAATTCCATATACATATTTCAACTTCTGCTAAGTTCCTGTTTTCCTATAGACATATCAAGTGATTATGAGTTATTTTTAAGCATATGTGACATCTAATGGAGATTAGAGATTATAAGATATAAGAGATATGGATATAAGGAGATGGAGACCACCTGATAATGAAATACAACCCTAGCACAATTGTGTTCACCAACTAACTAAATTTCTTTAACACTTCTAAGACTATTCTGAGGATAGGTCATACAATATAGGAGATCCTGGACAACATCTTTAAAGGGAACCTGTCATCACGTTTATGCTGCCCATACTAACGGCAGAATAAAGTAGAGACAGGTGAGCTGATTTCAGCGATCTGTCATTTATAAGTTAATGTAAGTGGTTGCCAAAAACCAACATCACAATCATTACAGACTGGGCCTAGAAAAGAGAAGAGTCCTGGTTATTCATGAATTCCTGCTCTCCCCACACACCTGCTGATGACTAACACTCTTCTACCCAGTTTTCTCTCTTTCTCTCTAGGAGAGAACTGCCAATCATCAGCAGATGGGTGAGAGTGCAGGAGATTAGGAATAATCATGACTCTTCTCAGGTAGATCTGACTCTTTTCAGCGCTTGGACTGTAATGATTATGATGTTGGTTCTCAGCAACCACTTACGTTTATCTCATGAGTGACACACCAGTGAAATCAGCATTTCTGTCACTAATTTATGCTGCCCTCAGTGAGGTCTCCATAACATTGATGACAGGTTCCCTTTAAGTCTAATGAGACATCTGAATATTCATATGAGGGAGAATCCATACGTTCTTAGAGTCTAGGAGGGATCCATTGTAATGTTCAGAGTGTAGAAAATGTGGAAGGTGTGGAGCTCAGTTTTAGGACCTGCTGCTTCACCATAATTTCTTATCTGTAATGTAAAGGTGTTTCCAGGATTAGAAAAATATATCCTTTACTCCTAAATAGGGTTGCAGCGGTAACCGGTTCCACGGTATACCACGGTAATGAAATGCACGGTTATCAAACCGTGGGCATTTGCTTATTGCCGAT
The DNA here is from genome assembly GCA_900303285.1 of Rhinella marina. Classification (NCBI taxonomy): domain Eukaryota; kingdom Metazoa; phylum Chordata; class Amphibia; order Anura; family Bufonidae; genus Rhinella; species Rhinella marina. Next base: position 60,757 of record ONZH01027614.1, read on the forward strand.
AAATGGCGACAAGACTTTTTAGTCTTGTCGCCATTTGCGCCTGGACCCGACCGCATTACTGATACTAGGCTGCGCTACTGCGCAGCCTAGTATCAGAGGACATGGAGAAGATAAAATAAAAAAAATCACTTACCCGTCCGGCGCTCCTCCTCTTTTCCGGGTCGCGCTGTACTGTCCTGACCGCGTACAGCGTCAGGACGTAGTGCGCGCACTCTGACCTGACGCTGCACGCTGTCAGGTGACAGTGCAGCTACGGGAGACTAAGGAGCGCCGGACACCGGAGAGGAGCCGCAGCGCAGGAAAAGTAAGTGATTTTTTTTATTTATTTAGATGGTGGGCTGATGGGGGCACAGTGGGCTGATGGCACAGTGGGCCGATTTGAGGTCTGAAGGGGGCACTGTGGGCCGATCTGAGGTCTGAAGGGGGCACTGTGGGCCAATCTGAGTTCTGAAGGGGGCACAGTGGGCCGATTTGAGGTCTGAAGGGGGCACTGGGCTGATCTGAGGTCTGAAGGGGGCACTGTGGGCTGATCTGAGGTCTGAAGGGGGCACTGTGGGCTGATCTGAGGTCTGAAGGGGGCACTGTGGGCTGATCTGAGGTCTGAGGGGCACTGGGGCCAATCTGAGGTCTGAAGGGGGCACTGGGGCCAATCTGAGGTCTGAAGGGGCACTGGGGCCAATCTGAGGTCTTAAGGGGGCACTGGGGCCAATCTGAGGTCTGAAGGGGGCACAGTGGGCCGATTTGAGGTCTGAAGGGGGCACTGTGGGCTGATCTGAGGTCTGAAGGGGGCACTGGGGCCAATCTGAGGTCTGAAGGGGGCACTGGGGCCAATCTGAGGTCTGAAGGGGCACTGGGCCAATCTGAGGTCTGAAGGGGGCACTGGGGCCAATCTGAGGTCTGAAGGGGGCACTGGGGCCAATCTGAGGTCTGAAGGGGGGCACAGTGGGCCGATTTGAGGTCTGAAGGGGGCACTGGGGCTGATATGAGGTCTGAAGGGGGCACTGTGGGCTGATCTGAGCTCTCAAGGGGGCACTGTGGGCTGATCTGAGCTCTCAAGGGGGCACTGTGGGCTGATCTGAGCTCTCAAGGGGGCACTGGGGCCAATCTGAGGTCTGAAGGGGGCACTGGGGCCAATCTGAGGTCTGAAGGGGGCACTGGGGCCAATCTGAGGTCTGAAGGGGGCACTGGGGCCGATCTGAGGTCTGAAGGGGGCACTGGGGCCGATCTGAGGTCTGAAGGGGGCACTGGGGCCGATCTGAGGTCTGAAGGGGGCACTGGGGCCGATCTGAGGTCTGAAGGGGGCACTGGGGCCGATCTGAGGTCTGAAGGGGGCACTGGGGCCGATCTGAGGTCTGAAGGGGGCACTGGGGCCGATCTGAGGTCTGAAGGGGGCACTGGGGCCGATCTGAGGTCTGAAGGGGGCACTGGGCCGATCTGAGGTCTGAAGGGGGCACTGGGGCCGATCTGAGGTCTGAAGGGGGCACTGGGGCCGATCTGAGGTCTGAAGGGGGCACTGGGGCCGATCTGAGGTCTGAAGGGGGCACTGGGGCCGATCTGAGGTCTGAAGGGGGCACTGTGGGCCGATCTGAGGTCTGAAGGGGGCACTGTGGGCCGATCTGAGGTCTGAAGGGGGCACTGTGGGCCGATCTGAGGTCTGAAGGGGGCACTGTGGGCCGATCTGAGGTCCGAGGATTAGTGTATCTTTTAATAATATATGTAACAAACTGTGATACCATGATAACCGTAATACCGCGGTATTTACTGAGACGGTTATCATACCGTTAAAATTTCATACCGTTGCAACCCTACTCCTAAACATCACCTCTCCTGTCCAAGGGTTGAACGCAGCATTGTAATTCTGCCCCATTAACTTTAATAGAGCCATACTGCAATACCAGACATAACCTATGGACAGATGTGGGTCTCTTGTCTAAGTAAGCAGCCGCAAGTTCTAATCCTGTACAACCTCTACAAATATCTGGATAAAATACAGAAAACTATTATTACTACAACTGTAGATCAGAACTCTTAAAATTTCATTTCACAAGCCACCACTCCACAAAATATTTATACCAGACTTGTGCACAATGCATCACAGCATGGCCCTACTAACTTTAATAGGTCAGTGATCCACATAAGATGCTGAAGAATAAGACCTTCACTCATCCTTAAGTGGTGACTTTCATATATGTGAATTATAGGTGGAGAGTCATGTAGTTGTAGGTCTGGATGGAATGTATCTCATCAGGATGTAAAATGCTCATTGTTTACACTGATTCTCACATGAAAAGGTCTCGGACTATCCCAGGAATCTCTTACAGATGCTAAATAGGAGTGTGAACAATAGGTCTCTACCCTGCAAATACAATGTGTAAATGAAGGAACATCTCAGGAGGCCAGAAAATGCTAAACTGGAGGAGGTGGCACCATTGTTAATGAAAGGTTTCACTGATTATGAAGGTGGGACTGAGCATCTCCTGGGGACTTTATTTCCCCCCAAAAGCGGCTACCACTGAGGTGGATGTTATCCTTGTGTTGCTGGATTTTCGGTGTTAGGCATTTGGGAAGCAGGAGCCTTAAGCACAGAAATGGTTTATGAAGTTTAACCCTTTTGCACAGTATCATGTACATGTGTGTGAGGGAATGCGGTCTTTTGCCAAATCTCAAAGTGCATTTACATCATGTGATTGGGTGGGTGCAGGAGTCCGGCTGTTACTGACAGTGATTCTGACGGATTAACTTTTTAACATGCCACGGTCAGCGCTGACCTTGGCACATGCTGGATTTACAGAGGGAGGGCACTCTCTCCAGCTTCATCATGCCCCCCCCCCGTGCTGCGGTGACAGGGGGCCACTGGTTGCCATGGCAGCCCAGATGCCTTACATAGACATTGGTGCCTGAAAGACCCTTTGTGTAAGTATATAACAAAGGGGCCACATGGGGGGAAATAGTTAGTTAAAAGATGGTACAATTATATGTTAATGCTGAGTTATTTACTTACCTGTTTGGTAGCCTGGCCGACTTCCTCGAGCTGAGTTCTCATGGTAACGGCAGGTGATTTTTCAGTTAACAGCGTGGACTCTATAAAAGAGAGGGTTTAACGATGTTAGCTCATTCCCGTACCTGGAAAACAAGAAAGCAACATCTCGTTAACTGGATCCGATGGAGGAACTCCTTAAACAGCTTATTTTTAA
>ONZH01027615.1:0-20224 GCA_900303285.1 Rhinella marina
AGGAAGATTGGAACAATGTCTGGAAGTGGCCCAGGTTGCTGTAGGTGTACTGCCTTGTCCAGTCTCCAGTGTACTGTCAGAGAGGGCAAAAGCAGGTAAAATTGTCCTGCGCAAGTATCCAAAACATCACCTTTATAAAAATGGAGCAGGCACATGGATCTGGAAGGACACATATATCTGCCATTGCTGACAGTGACTATTTAACACCGGCTCAATTATGCAACTGCCTGTTTATCAGGTGATTGTGTACCATAGTGTGCTGCAGCTACTACATCCCATGTTTCACTACTATTACCCCTAAATGGCTGCACATCTCCTGCCTTGTCCATGAGGTTTTGAAAAGCACTTCTGCTCCAAAAACAAGGGAGAATTTTGGGACATTTGCTCAAAACAAGCCTCCGCTTTTTCCAGTAGTACCATGTGTGTATAAACACAGGCTGGCATCTGCCCTCATTAAGGGACAGTTTAGGGCTCATTCAGATGACCATACGAATGGGTCCACATCCATTCTGCAATTTTGTGGAACGGGAGCGGACCCATTAATTTCAATGGAACCGCAAAAGATGCAGACAGCACACCGTGTGCTGTCCGCTTCTATAGTTCCGTTCCGCAGCCCCGCAAGAAAGATAGAGCAAGTCTTATTCTTGTCCGCAATCTCGGACAAGAATAGTAATTTCTATCATAGTGCTGGCCATTTGCGGTCCACAAAATTCAGAATGCACACAGCCAGTATCCATGTTTTGCAGATCTGCAATTTGCGGACCGCAAAATACCATGGCAGTCTGATTGAGCCCTTATGGAGTGATTATTAATTTTAAAAAAGCATAACAAAAGAAACAGAACAGTCTGTTTTTGAACAGGCTGTTTGCTAACGCTGTGAACCATGCGTTTACTCACAGCTACATATGTCAGTGTCATTCTTACATTATTTACTACTGCTGTCATTGCATTAAAGAACATAAAGTGGGGAGTGAGAGAGAAAAAAGAGTCCTAGGAGAACTCAGTGTCATATATCAATTTTCAGGCCAATTGGAACACTTAATTCGGGTAGAATCGATTTTGTATTGATTCGTTAAAATTGGACCCAAATTGAATTTCAAGAAATTCACTCATCTCTAGAGTCATATACTTTAGAATGATTCCTTCTCTCGATTTTCTAACAGAAAATTGTAAATGTTTTCCCAGGCTACAATTGTACAGTGACAAATTCTCTTTTCATAATTCCATGGAATTGTCCCTGTTCCGAACAAACCCCTTTAAAATATAGCATCTATAAAATAAACAAGTAAACCAGTGGGTATACTGTATCTACCCCTCAGGAATATTGAGAGGCTCATGCAGATTACCACATTTTATCTTCAATGCGCTATTCTAGTGGTGGCTAAAGGCAGCCAGTTTGGCTACATGAAGGGAAGAAGAATTACATCTGATGATGGAGATTTATCAATGTATCTATGCCAGCTGTCTGGTATAAATAAATTGAGAAATGTTGCATTCAGAATGAGCCCATATTTATGAAGCACTTGTTCCACGTTTTCTGACATAAAGGTCTGGAAAGGTCGATGAGGTGGAGTACAACATTTTTTTTTAATATTTCCAGTTAATAAAAACATTGCCACTTTTGCTAAGGGGCCACTGAGATCTGTGTGAGTTCCCATCTCATTTAGCTTCATAATCAGTCGTCAAGGCAATATTTAAGGGATGCAGATGGATGCATCAGCATTACTTTATAAGGGAAGGGTGCCCTAGTGATCCATCATTTTTATAAGTACTTGAGACAAAACAATAATAACCACAATATTTAATTATATCCTTGGTAGATACAATGTCATTTTGAAAGATCTTTCAGCGAATTCCATATTTCCATATAATTCTAAGTGGATTGTCTTGAATCATTTAGAAGCGACCTGTCAGAGACTGCAGGTAAGGAACGTTTTATTTCCGAAGATTAATTCACTAATAAGAGCATATGTAATGAACGTACTAACATTAATTGTGCTGAGAAAGCAGATTGCCCCAACAGCGACCAGAAACTTTAATAAACACTAGTGAAAAATAACTTGCTTAATTGGAATGCAGGTATGCACTGTATTTTCATTAACAGTTTCTGTCCTTTCTTCAGAAAGTAATTGTTATGCATATATCATACTATCAAACATTTAAAACCCATATGTCAGCCTTGCTTCCAAACCCAGAACATCCTCAAATTGTGAGGAAATGCCCCTTTAATAATTCAAGGGGTTGTGTCACTTCAACAAATAGCATTTCTCAGGTAGAGAAAGTTAATACAAGCCACTTACTGATGTATTGTTATTATATTGCTGGCTGGATTCATTTTTCCATCACATTATACACTGCTCATTTCCATGGTTACGATCACAGTGCAATCCAGCAGTGGTGGTCGTGCTTGCACACTATAGGGAAAAGCATTAGCCTATCTGCGCTCCCAAGGACCCGGCTACCAGAGAGGCCGGTGCTTTTTCCTGTAGTGTGCAAGCACGTCCTCCGCTAATGGATTGGAGGGTGGTTGTAACCATGGAAATGAGCAGTGTATAATGTGATGGAAAAACTAATCCAGCCAGCAAAAGAAGCAATATGGGTAATAAAAATACATTACTAAGTGCCTTGTATTAACTTTCTCTACATGATGAATGCCAATTGCTGAAGTGAGACAACCCCTCTAAATTAAACTCTGCCCCTTAAGCAGTCTGGTTTATATATATTAGAGTAGATTTAATGTATGAATATGTTAGATCCTGTAGGACTGGGGGCCGCTCATATAAGTGTGGCTGTTTGTTCTGGCTAGTGTTGAGCGAATCCAAGTGGAATTCGATCCGAATTTCAGGAAAAATTTCATTCACCTTGAATCTGAATTTCCTCATTCTTCGTGGTAAAAAATATATTTTTCCTGAAATGGTAGTTAAAAATCCATTTGATCATGGAGAGGCGGTCGAAGCCATCTTGATTGCAGAAAACATCCAAATCTCGTAGGCTCTGATGTCACTACATCAGCGCCCAGCCAGCATGATGACATGGTGACATCATCACGTTAGCGCGCTTGAGATGGCATCTGAGGGGTTGAATGAGGGGGGCAGTGCGATTGCCGTTCCCCGTCATTACACCCGTTACATACAATAGAATGCGATTCATGACAAAATACTTCACAATGAATGCAAATTTCTTGTTGAAGTTCGGCAAAGCAGCCAAACTGAATTTTTTTGAAACTTCACTTCACTCATCACTAGTTCTAGCACTTAGAGTAGAGGACTGAGCAGAAGACCCTTCTATATGACATTTATGTCCTAACAGGGTATATGAATGTCAGGAAATTACCTACTGTAGCTATGAGTCTCTAAAAGTCAAGTCCAACCAGCCTTGCACCACTCTCTGGTGAACACCTAGGAGTAGTCTTAGATCTACTAACTGGAGTGGTGAAGGAAGATCAGAAGTATATTGAGAGTTTGCTGCTGATGGGCCCAGAGGGTGACCCTGTTTTCCTCGTCTTCATCTCTGTTTCTTTACAGTGGACAGGTGGTGTTTTCGTACAACCTCTATATAAACATTTTCACCCCAATGTTTGTGGACATTAGAAACTTACCTTTACTAATATACCTCATTACATCAATAAAATGGAGTAGCGAGTGACTGCAAATTTCAATATAGTTTTGGACTATGCCAGATATGAGTATCAGGACTTCAAAACTATTGGGCACCTTTTTATTGGAATTTTACTGTAGTATCATCAGTGATTGCATATTATAGTTAGCATGCTTTGGCATTCATCCATATCTGAGGAAGCATGAAGAGCAGTTTTAGTCAATAATATGTCTATAAATAGCAGAGTGTCTCGTTAATTACTGGATGACTTGTGGTCAGAGGATGTCTTCATCTTTCTCAGTGGAGACTAAAAACATATGGGAACATCTTAGAATTGCCGTTTTCTTTTTATAGAACATGTTTATACATATTAGTATTTTACTCCATGGTAGTTTATTTTGCATGATATATTTGTATTTCTAGGCATGTTTCCTGTAACAGCAATATAATCAGATGAACTTAGCTTATATCTAATTGACCCTTTCAGTTTTCATTAAATCTAACCTCCAGTGACTACTTACCTCTTTAGCGTATTGTATGTAACATGCCAACCATGGTTTTACAAGTAAAGAAATTGAACCAAGAAACTTAAAGGGTAGGTTAAACTTAGGATAGGTCATCAATATCAGATTGGTGGGGGTGCGACACCTGGCACATCCCAGGAGCCAGTGGCCACCAGAACTAACACAGTATATGAAGCTGGAGGTAGACTGCGGAGGTCCACTGTGCAGTGGCCACAGTCTACATGTAGCTGTGTGCTTCCAGCAACATTACACTTTTTTTGTTTTTTTGTTGATACAGGATGGTGGTTTTTCACATATGTTATGTGTAGTCAATGACCCTTGGGAAAGGGGACTCTTTGTGGTTAGAATTACTTGGACTATCTGTATGCTGTCAATGCTATACTATACCTCACTAGAACCTGTTACTATCATCAAAGCTGTATTACTGTTGAGCCCCCTGCATGTGCCATTGGCCACATCACAGCTGCCACCTGGCTGCGTAGATTGCAGTACATGTGACAGCAGCCTTAAAGTGGCCTGTAATGGTGACAGATTTAATTTTGGCTTCTATATGACCATAATTAGACTTAGCAGAATGCTTTGGCTCCTCAATAAGCATGTTGAATGTTATTTCCAAGTTTTTTATTACCTTTAATTACCAATGAAGTGCAGGAGCTCACAGCAATAAAAACAACATAATCATTAAGACTGTTCAATAAAGACACAGCAAACTACTACTTTACTAATAGTAAGTTCAGTGAGGGCCCCGGTGCTTCATTAATAAGTGATATCTTCTCCTTATTGTCTCTGACTGACTTAAAGAGCAATTCCACACAAACTGAATGAGTAGAATCTACGTATGCTGTTACACATTTATTACTGGGGTCTATTGGTGGCATGATGGATATTTGTAATAAGTTTGGTCCCTGTTCCTCAGAGACCCCCTGGTGTTTGGATTAATGAGCCAAATTCCAGATACTACAGCTGTGCTAAACATAAACTCAACAGCTAATATACAGTGCCTTCCGAGAGTTTTCAAACTCAAACTATATAAAAAAGTCAAGTTTTTCTCCATCATTCTGGACTCAATACTCCCTAAAGAGAAAGTGAAAATAAAACAAATCTTTGCTAATTTAGTAAAAAGGAAAAACTAAAATCTTTCATTGACATAAATATTCAGACCCTTTACTCAGCACTTAGTTGAAGCACCTTTGGCAGCGGTTACAGACTCCAGTATTCTTGGGTATGATGCCACAAAGAATGCACATCTGGATTTGGAGATTTTCTGTCATTCCCTGCAGATCATCTCAAGCTCTGTAAGGTTGGATGGGGATTGTTGATGGATAACTATTTTCAGGTCTCTTCAGAGATGTTCAATTGGGTTTAGTCAGAGTACTTGCTGGGCCACTGAAGGACATTCACAGAGTTGTCCCTAAGCCACTCCTGTGTTGTCTTCGCTAGGTGCTTAGGGTCATTGTCTTGTTGGAAGGTGAACCTTTGGTCCGGTCTGAGGTCCACAACACTCTAGATCAGGGTTTCATTAAGAATATATATGTACTTTGCTCCATTCACCATGTTTCACCGTAGGGATGGTATTGGGCAGGTTATGAGCAATGCTTGGTTTGCTCCACACATTACACTTTGAATTGAGGCCAAAAAGTTAAATCTTGGTTTCATCAGACCAAAAATCTTGTTTCTTTTGTGTGTCTTTTACTTAGGAGAAGCTTCTTTCTAGCCACTCTGCCACAAAGCCAAGTAGAATGCTGCAGTGATGTTGACCTTTTGGAAGGTTCTTCCATCTGCACAAAGGATCTTTGATCTCCACCACAGTGACCATTGGGTTCTTGTTCACCTCTCTTACCAAGGCCCTTCTCCCTCGTTTACTTAGTTTGGTGGAGCAGCCAACTCTATGAAGCATCCTGGTTTTTCTAAGCTTCATCCATTTAAGAATTATGGAGGCGACTGTGCTCTTTGGAACTTTCAGTGGAGCAGAACGTTTTTGTACCCTTTTCCAGATCTGTAGCTCCACAAGATCATGTCTCTAAGCTATACAGGTAGTTCTGTCCTCCTCATAGCTTGGTTTTTGCACTGATATGCATTGCCAGCTGTGAGATCTTTATATAGACACGGGTGTGTCTTTCCAAATCATGTTCAATCAACTGAATTTACCACAGGTGGACTCCAATCAAGGTGTAGAAACATCTCAAAGATAATCAAAAGAAATGGGAGGCCCCCAGTGCGAAATTTCAAGTGTCATAGAAAAAGGTCTGCAATCTTTTAGTTTTTCTTTTTTAAAGATTAGCAAACATTTCTAAAATTCTGTTTCCACTGTCTCATTATGGGGTATTGAGTGCAAATAGATGGGGGGAAATTGATTATATTAGCACAAGACTACAACATAAGAAAAAGAGTGAAAAGGTCTGAAGACTTCCCAAGTGCGTTGTAAGTGAAGCCTACATAAAAAAAACAACTGCTGAATATAAATACATATCTCTATACAAAAGATGCTCTATATAAAAGTTATGTATATAAATATCTCTGGATGTTATCAGAAGGAGAAATATGTGGGATAAAGTAGTAATCATGGTAGCAACCATTTTTTGGAACTTCCTGTCAGTAGTACTGTATACAACTAGACAGTAAATAGATTTACTGAAAAATTTGTTTCCCTTTAAAGAAAACCCTCCATCGATGATAATAATAAGCAGTGGCATTTGAATGCAGACTCAACTCAGAGCCATATTATTAAATTACGTTGTTGGCACTTTACATCAGTACAGTCATTCTTTAGGCTTTCATTCTACATGATGTCTATGAGACTGCCTGTTGCTAGTACTAACTACCTGCTTCTTCACTTCTCTTCTTTGGTTTCTGAACATACTTTCAAGAAAATTCACTACCGGACAAACAACAAGCACCAACGTCACAGGAAAATCACACAAGCACTGAAGTTACGGGAGTCACACAAGCATTGAAGTCACAGGAAAAATGGGGTACTATAGGGGAACCGAACGCTTGGTTCAGTTTATGTCTGTCTCTGAATAGCTCAGAACCTGGTTCTTTACAGGCTCAAATCTTCAAGTTTTGGGTTTTTGGGTTTAACTGCAGTCAAGTTTTGGGTTTATTTCTAAATGGAATTTTTCAACTCTGCTTTTGCTGTTTTGGTTTAGTTTCACCCCTGTCTTGAAAAATATGTGTGTTTAAAACATTTTTCAGAACAAGGCTGTTACAAATTGTATACCTAAACTCTGTCAAAGTCATGGAATGACCTTTCCTGCTAAACAGGATGAGATGGGTTTTAATCAGTTTTCATCTTTTTGTTATTGATCGTGTTTTTCCTGAAGCCATGTGAATTTCCAGAACATAAGCTTATTCATTGGTCTCAATCTCCTTCCATGATACTATAAGCTTCCCTTGAATGCTACAGGATTTAACATGAAAAATTAATTCCCAATTCATATTTATTTTGTTGTTTTCAGTTTTTTTTTCCAGTATTGGATCTGCATAGAAACAAGTTTGAAACTGTATGTATTATACAATATATTGAACACAATGAATATAGAAAAAAAGAAAGCAAATATAAATGCCAAATAAAGATGTATAACATCCACAGAAGATGAAAAATTAAGGGGGAGATATATCAAACTGGTGTAAAGTAGAACTGGATTAGTTGCCCATAGCAACCAATCAGATTCAACCTTTAATTTACCAAAGGAGCTGAGAAAAATGAAAGGTGGAATCTGATTGGCTGCTATGGGCAACTAAGCCAATTCTACTTTACACCAGTTTTATAAATCTATCCCTAAATCTATTTATTCTTCTCATATAGGGAGGGCAGCTTATAACAGTGTTGGATGAGGGTGACACTTGAGCTAGTTTCATTGTATGAAAACAGTAAAAAACTGTTTGATTTAGTTGTAATGCTCTGTAATGCTCTTAATGCTGAATCTGTCCTATATGAGGTCCATATAGAGTGGTTAGACACCCTTACTCGTTAACTTGAAGTAGTTTTCATAAAACCACTGTTTATCAGCTGCAGTATGATTCAGCGCTGGAGTCCTCTCACTGATGTGTGCCTGCTCTGGAGTCCTTTAGATTCAAGAGCTGCCAGCTCCCAAAGCTGCCACCTGCCACTGACAGCTTTCTCCCTATGCACAGTATAAGTAGAAAGTTGTCAGTCAGTGGCAGGATGGTAAGGACAGGGCCCAAGCGCTGCATCATCATGACTTTGTTGGTGATGGGAGGAAACCTTTTCTTCTTAGGGGTGAAACACAGCGCGGGAAAGGGTGGCAAGCTTGGGCACTTTCAAAACCCAAGCCCACCATGCTGGGCACTTTGAAGCCATTATCCAGAGAGTTAAAAATGATTTTTCAGGAAAACCCAATCATCGTCAAATGACACAAAAATACGCCTGGGATACATGTGTAATGATCTGCTGGCCAGTACTAATGGTTTAATAGGTGAATAATAGGTGACAGACTCCCTTCAAGCTATGACAAATCAAGATTTCATGAAAAGACTTTTTACTCAGTCTTTTGGGGCTTTTAAAATATTGAGGCAATATATTTGTTTTCCTGTAAATCTATTTGTATCGTGGAAACATAAAAACCAAGATTTTCTGAAAATGCATTCCAATATTTACAAGATAAGCACACAAAAAATTATGTATATTTATTCTTTATTTGCTGCAAGATTTTGTGCTTTCTCTCCAACAATGAATTTGAATGCCAGACCATTCCAAACCAGCTTTGATCATCCATATCATATGCTAAAATGAAATCTTGACAAACTGCCCGGAGACTGAATTTTATGTCTGTTTTGTAAACATTGAGACAATAAATTGAATTCTTTGGATTTTTCTACTGGCCACATTAAAGCAGAACTATTGGCCCCACACTGTATGAATTTGGCACCAATGGATCAGAACAGTTTCATATTTATATACTAATAATGCAATGTCATTGTTTAGAAGAATTAATCATCGTCTAATGTAATTATTATAAATCAACTTCTGTAATGAGCTCAACATTTTTCATTGTACTGTATATCAGGTGCCATTACATACCAAAAGAAGAAACACCACAGTGCAGACTGTGCTATTCTATACAGCTAAAGCTGTCCGTAACATTCAAGTTTGACAGACAGCTATCTCTGAGCCAAACCTGCCTGTGTATGCTATAAGGAGAGCCGAGAAAGCCACTGCCTGTTCATACCTCCCAAGTGTCCCTCTTTTGGAGGGACAGTCCCTCTTTTTGACCCAAGTCCCTCTGTCCCTCTTTGCTCCTTAAATGTCCCTCTTTTTGAACTGAAGAATTAATGCATAAATGTGCATTAACAAATTTACTAAATTGCTCTTTATTAAACTATCTGTATGGTTTCTACCTGTATATTAGACCAGAACTTAATTATTTGGTGCAATTTGGACCTTAAAATATCTATAATCTGATGATTTATGAGCTAATATTTAAATGGACATTGAAGTGCAATAAAAAAAATGCTGCAGGGGCTCCAGTAATTATGCTTTGGGTGGACTTAGAGGCGTGGCCTAGTATGAAAAAAACTGCCATGATGCGCACCGCACACATTGTCCCTCTTTGCAATGTTTAAAAGTTGGGAGGTATGCCTGTTATAATCTGATGGAGACAGGAATCCGCAGGCCGGAGAGGATCTGGAGCGACTGTAGAAGACTAAAGATATGATGCTGATATGCGAATGGTTAAGTTCAAGTAGGTAGCTAGATGAAGGGAAGTTCATCCAACAGGAGCTGAAGTACAAGCAAACAATACTCAAGCAACTTCTGAAACAGCTGAGAGCCTATTTAAAGGCCAAGACAGGAAACAAGATGGCTCCCGACAATCTTCTTTCCGCCATCTTGCTTAAGGGCAAAGTCTCTGGCACAATGAGTAAAACTGCTGACCTCTAGTGGCGGGAGAAGGAAACAACAAGACACAAGAACTGATGACCACTAGTGGTTACGTGGTGAAATTCTGTATGCTTCTGACACTGCCAGACAGTTCTGGCCATGTCTTATCTCCCCAGCGAATAAAAGGATTGGGTGAAAATATTAATTTCACCCAATCCTTGTCTACCCTGACATCATCTGAAGCTCCTCAGACACATTAGTGTGTGGGACGAACCTGTCGTTCTCAACTAGTTCGGCCAACAAAAGTATAATGTGTATGGCAAGCTTTAAGAAAAAAATGTATCAATATATTCCAACCCAACTGTCAGAAGTTCATGTCGCATCACTATGCATTGCTGTACTGGCACGGTTAATATGCCTACCAGACTAGACCTGGCTGCTGGACTATTAGAGTGACGGAGCCTCTATAGGCTTCTGACTCTGTGTCCAATACCAGAACTATGGTGAATACTCAGGGGTAGCCTTAGTTTTATATCACCTGGAGTGGTTTTAGAAGGCTGGTAGCAGTTTTGGGGTTCACTGGATGTGGTCTAGATGGTGACTATAGTACTTCCTAACACCAACAGAGGCCAACACCAACAGATGGCTATTGCCATCGCTCATTTTCATACAGATTTTCTCTGGGCAGCAGAACTCTGTTCACACAGCACAATCTGCTGTCCAGAAATGATAATTTAATGTGCTGCGTAAAAGATTAACTCAACTTTATCAGCAGCACATTTACATGGGCCTATTATCAGGAATGAGTGTTCATAATAATGTTTGTTCCCTATAATTGGCTCCTCAATTGTGTGGTGTAAATCCATCATAAGGCTCCTACAGTATTTATTAAAAACAGTGGTAAGCAGGGTATTTGGGTGGTGACAGAGAAACAGTCCTCACCTCTCCTGTGTTCTCCCTGTCCCTTATACTATATATTAGGGATGAGCGAATCGAGCATCCGAAGTCGATTCGCATAAAACTTTGTTGTAATACTGTACGGAACGGGAGCTCTGTAAATTATTAGAATGGTACCACTAGGAACCGAACCTGAGTTCAGGACCACGTTTTTTTACAGTAATAATTAATTCCTAAACTTATTACACAAAGTCTTACGTGAAGTAATAACTTTGGCTCATTGGAGCCAATACATTCTAATACTGTATGGAACGCCCGCTCTGTACAGTATTACAACGAAGTTTTATGCGAATCGACTTCGGATGAAGAATCTGAGGTCGAATCACTCATCCCTACTAGGTATCTCAAAGACCTTTAGTTACAATGCACATGCTCAGTAGTGAAGACCAGAGGAGGAAGCTCTCTACTGGGCATGCCTGTAATCAGGGGAGTAGCTAAAAGCTCAAGGGCTCTGGTGCAAGAGTTCAGCTTGGGTCCCCCTCAGTACTTTGTGGCCAGGGGCAGGGAAGCACATAGCCTTCGTACTGCCTTCCAGCCAGAGGTGTAACTTGACCTGCATGCACTTTATATACCAGTGTCTTCTTATGTGGCACAAGGGTCTTTGGGCCCCCTCAGGCTCCTGGGCCTGATAGCGACGGCTACCTCTGCACCTCCTATAGCTACCCCCTGCCTGCAATAATCTCAGAACTACTAGACAGAACAGGAGGACAGCATTAAAGGTGTTATCCAGGAATAGGTAACTTTTCACATAAGCCCACAACTGGCCTCGGCTATAGAAAGATTCATACTTAGATGCCCCACGGAGCTCTGGTTTTGCACGCTGTCCCTTGTGTGTCTTTCTTCCGGTAAATGTTTTACTTCCTTCCCAGCATCAGCATGATCATCTTCTCTGCTGCAGCCAGTGACTGACTTCATTGGTGATGTGTCGGTGATGGACACGTCACCGCTGAATCCAGTTATTGGCTGCAGAGGAGCATGCCGGAGAGGAAGTAAACAAGCCATGGACCGGAAGATGGACACACAGGAGCCAGTGCACAGGACTGGAGCTGTGGGAAGCAGGTAACTATGAATCTTTCCATAACAGAGGCAGGCAGCTGTGAAAAGTTATTTATTCCCAGACAATCCCTTTAAGGCAACCACTAAAAAAGTAGCTGCACTTTTTAAATGTTTATTTTATTCCTATTTAGACATTCACTTGATTATCTGCATTTCCAGTGCATGGAGTGCATATACAGTATATATATATATATATATATATATATATATACAGTATATCTTGTAAGGGATTGCTGTCTCTCAGGGGGTCGCAATCACAAATCTTCTGACACACAGGGGGTTTTAACATCCAAATGGTGCTTTATTTTCGCTCTTTGGCACCAACACACATGAAAAACATTCAAGTAAACACCTGTCCATCTGGGTTCTACCTAACACATGTGTTGTCTCTATCTCACCTATAGAGCGCTGTTCACACCCGGTATTAGATCCAGCTTCCTCAGCCGTATTTCCAGCAACCTCCAGGCTGTGACCCCACCAGCACCTTTGGGGGAAGATAGTCCAGTAGTCCTCCTGATTCTGACCGTGCGACCCTCTGTCCATAGGCATCAAGGGGCCCAAAAGCTTCAGGCTTTATAAAGCCTTGTGGCCCCTCCTGGCTGAGACCACTCAGAGCCTCTGCAGGCTCCAACCTCTCAGGCTTCCTCATCATTGTGGCCCCCCCAGCCCTCCCTGGCTGGGACCACACGGGCCCTCTCCAGGTCTGTTCCCTGGGGCCCTCTCTCTCCCACTCGCATACACAAAGGGACCTTTTATGATTACACTAGCAGGCCTCACCTGCAACCTCCTCAGCTAACCGCAATATTTGTACTGGAAGGGTACGGACTGGCAGATCCCACTACCAAACCTATCCACCAGTCCAAATGAAATCCAGCCCAGAAAAACATCTAAACAAAGTTGTCTCAGCAAATTACACTTTGCTGAAACCACTGCAGCTTTCTGAATTTTCAGAGATACACGTGCCTTCCAGCACTTATACTGTACACATCACCACAATATATATATATATATATCTTTTCTAACTTTTTATGAGGACAGATTCCTAAATTTCTTTAAATTATTAGGTATAACAGTGTTTACCAGTTATTAAATGTAGTGCACTGCATATTTACTTACAAGAATTTATAAAATTTCAGAAATTTCAGAAATTGTATTCCAATAAATATGGTTTATGTTGTATCTAATTAGCCTTATTACTTACATGATGGTGATAAAAAGCCCAATGTCACCATTTTACTACAGTAAATTTTTTATTACTAAATTATTGGCCATTTATAAAGGAGTTGGAGCTGGAGTCGGACTGTGATAAAATACAGTCGGAGTTGGATTCAGACCTGCTGACAAGTGGGCAATTAGTGTGAATGAACACTCTGTTCCTGATAACTTCTCTGTCGGCCCATGATAAGGGGCCTTTAGACTGTCCTAAACATCAGGCATACCACAGATTTGTACCACAATTTGCACAGTCTCCTGTCTTTAGTAATGCTAAATCTGTTGAGTAATCATTGCCCTGCCCTTCCCTGCAAATTATTACACGTTATTGCACAAATATGGCATCACAAATTATTGTACAAATATGATGTGAACCATAATTTGGCACAAATCTGACACAAACGTTTTAGTAAATTTCCCCATTGTAACACATGAATACCACACACCAGATTCTTTCCTTTAAATAAAATATTACATATAAATTGATAACTGTAACCTTCACACATAAAAATATGCAGTTTATCAATATTTAGGGACCAGCCAGTAAAAAAGAGACTGCTGTGAAAATCAACATCTGGAATACACGCTGTAACTGAACAATACTTGTAAAGCAGTGAGACAATAATAATTTTATACCCATCATAGAATCTACATGACAATGGATTTCTTCTCCGTTTCTGGAATGCTTATTGAAAACTCTTCCCGTTATCATCCTGAACTTATCTAGCCACATTAAAATGGAAACAAATACAGCAGACTGGTGAATGTTATTTGTATTCAGAAGTGATATGCATAATAAGTAGAGATAAAGAACACTTGCTCTGGGGCTGTGACACTGAAGACAAATTGCTGAAGAAAAATCCATTAGCGCCTCTGGTGTAAGGAGACACCTCAGTGTGTTCTAGTTTTATAAGTAAAGTGACAGATTTCATTTTAAACTTTGTATCTAGGCTATAGAATGAAAATAATACTTGAGATTACATTATGTTTATTTTGATTGTATTGTTTAAACGGTTACCAAATATGTTACTTCATACCAAATTATATGGTGATAGAAGTACTGACCTTTTATCGAGGTCTTATAAGCTCTCCTGACATGTATGTTTTAGAAAAGACTTGCATCTCCACAAAACAATTCTATAGCATTTTTTCTCCCGTGTTGTGCTATTTCTCCTACAAATGTAAGCATGGCCATTGCTAAGGTCTCAAAATGATTTAATACATACATGTCGAATTCTCTATCCAACACCCCAAGCCCCAGTGTTCAATGCATATTTGGATGGACATTACATTCAAAGCTGTCATACATACTGTACAGGAGAATACAGCATTATGTACCTATTACAACCAGTGATGTCTCTTCTGATGTAGATGTTGTCTTTCCTTATCTTCTCCATTCAGCCCAGGCAGCCATAATGACTCTTTCAGCCACATCTCTTCTCCACAGATACATTTTAGGTTCCTCACTTTTCTATCATCCACCTCCTTGTGGTGCTCCAACAGTGTTATCCTGCTGTTACCCCAAATACTGTGTCTGCTGTGTTCCCCAATGCCCACAGATATTATACTTCTCCCAAAAGTCCCACCAATTCTCTTCCAGCAATCCCTCATTAGTAATTGTTCCCTCTATAGTGGTAATGCTCCCTGAGAGTGCACTTGTTAGTAGAAGTGCCCTCCATATTGTGCCAAATAAAATAATGCCCCCCCAGTTCCAGTAGTATAATGTCCCCCATGACCCCCAGCAGTGATAAAGCAGTGATAAAACCTGAAGTGCCTCCGGTAGTAATGAGTCCCTTTCATAAGGCTCACCTGAAGAACCCCCCCCCCCATAGTTATAATGCTTCTGAAGTGCCCCCACTAAGTATAATGCATACGATAGTGCTCACTGTGGTAATGCTTCCCGTAGTGCCCCCACTAGTTATAATGCCCCCTTGTAGTGCTCCCAGTAGGTATAATGCCCCATATCGTGCAGAATAAGTGCAATGCCCCATATAGTGCCTCGAGCAAGTCTATATTGTCCACAGTAAGAATAATGCCCCTTATAGTGCCCCAGTCGTTATATTGCCCCCTACAGTGCCCCCAATAGTTATAATGCCCCTATAGTGCCCCCAGTAAGTACAGTGTCCCTTATAGTGCCTTTAGTAGTTATAATGCCCCAGGAGAAGAAATCTTGTCTTTTTTAAGTTGCACTTCCTTTTTTTATCCATTAAATTGTATTAGGCCCCATTCACACGACCGTATGTTCATTTCCGGATCTTATCCGCATTTTTGCGGATATGATGCGGAACCATACGGACCCATTCATTTTTCCATAGGAGAAAAAAATGCGGAATGCACACCGTGTGCGTTCCGCATCCGTATATTACGGAAGTTCTCCCGCAAAAAAAATGAAACATGTCCTATACTTGGCCGCAAAACACATCCGTAGCCCCATTAAAAGTCAATGGGTCCGCAAAAATACAGAACACTACGGAAGACATTCCGTATGTCTTCCGTTCTGTTTTTATACGGACACGGAATACATACGGTCGTGTGAATGGGGCCTTATAAGGTCTTGACAGGAATGTTCAACCCCCACAGAAAAGTTTAAAATAAAAAAAGTATGAAAATGCTCAGTGTAACAAAATATTGTCAAACTGGCATTAAAAAACAAAACAAAACTGGGTCTTGCAACTTTTTTTTTACGGCTAAAACTAGAGTACAGACTTGAAGTACTTAGTAATTGACCCCCAATGAGTAAATAATGTTTATACTATAGCACGCAGGGTCTCCACAACCCATGATCTGCTCTCTCTGGATCTAGGAAAATCCAAGGAGAGGATCCAACTAACACAGTAGCCTGGGGATGTGTAGACTCCTGGAAGTTTCATTATTT
Source organism: Rhinella marina (assembly GCA_900303285.1). NCBI lineage: Eukaryota > Metazoa > Chordata > Amphibia > Anura > Bufonidae > Rhinella > Rhinella marina. The sequence goes on from ONZH01027615.1 coordinate 16,064, forward strand.
AGCAGCTCTCACTTTAATCAACATGCTAACAGAATACTGTTTGTGATTGAATTTCAGTTGCATCCTCGACATAGCTTTTGATAACCATACTTCCCGTTATCCATTGTATTCACAATAAATACATAAATAAATATAATTTGTGTGCAAATAATAAATAGTTTTAGGCCAGACCCTAAAAGTCATTCCAACAGCCATGTAGCTGAAGAAACCTGTTATATAACCATTGTTGTGCGCTACATATTAGTGAATCATTGCAATTCACTTCAGCAGCATTTTGCTAATAGACACATTTCCAGGGTCTTATTTGCTCCATAGAAGACAATTCAGGCTGAAATTCTGAAATTCAGCAATATGTATTAGGCAGCAGACTAAAGTTTCTCTTCGCTCAACCAGGTGTATTCTGGATATTTTAATTTTCCACTTTTTCCACATTATTTCTATTTTCTTGACAGATTACAATAGTTTACTTTTTAAACATTTAGATATGTATTCAGATTATTTGGCATCTGTTTTACTGTGAATTCTGACATTTGGGAATAAAATAGGCTTGACACAGCTGAGATATACACTCACCGGCCACTTTATTAGGTACACCATGCTAGTAACGGGTTGGACCCCCTTTTGCCTTCGGAACTGCCTCAATTCTTCATGGCATAGATTCAACAAGGTGCTGGAAGCATTCCTCAGAGATTTTGGTCCATATTGACATGATGGCATCACACAGTTGCCGCAGATTTGTCGGCTGCACATCCATGATGCGAATCTCCCGTTCCACCACATCCCAAAGATGCTCTATTGGATTGAGATCTGGTGACTGTGGAGGCCATTTGAGTACAGTGAACTCATTGTCATGTTCAAGAAACCAGTCTGAGATGATTCCAGCTTTATGACATGGCGCATTATCCTGCTGAAAGTAGCCATCAGATGTTGGGTACATTGTGGTCATAAAGGGATGGACATGGTCAGCAACAATACTCAGGTAGGCTGTGGCGTTGCAACGATGCTCAATTTGGTACCAAGGGGCCCAAAGAGTGCCAAGAAAATATTCCCCACACCATGACACCACCACCACCAGCTTGAACCGTTGATACAAGGCAGGATGGATCCATGCTTTCATGTTGTTGACGCCAAATTCTGACCCTACCATCCGAATGTCGCAGCAGAAATCGAGACTCATCAGACCAGGCAACGTTTTTCCAATCTTCTACTGTCCAATTTCGATGAGCTTGTGCAAATTGTAGCCTCAGTTTCCTGTTCTTAGCTGAAAGGAGTGGCACCCGGTGTGGTCTTCTGCTGCTGTAGCCCATCTGCCTCAAAGTTCGACGTACTGTGCGTTCAGAGATGCTCTTCTGCCTACCTTGGTTGTAACGGGTGGCAATTTTGAGTCACTGTTGCCTTTCTATCAGCTCGAACCAGTCTGCCCATTCTCCTCTGACCTCTGGCATCAACAAGGCATTTCCGCCCACAGAACTGCCGCTCACTGGATGTTTTTTCTTTTTCGGACCATTCTCTGTAAACCCTAGAGATGGTTGTGCGTGAAAATCCCAGTAGATCAGCAGTTTCTGAAATACTCAGACCAGCCCTTCTGGCACCAACAGCCATGCCACGTTCAAAGGCACTCAAATCACCTTTCTTCCCCATACTGATGCTCGGTTTGAACTGCAGGAGATTGTCTTGACCATGTCTACATGCCTAAATGCACTGAGTTGCCGCCATGTGATTGGCTGATTAGAAATTAAGTGTTAACGAGCAGTTGGACAGGTGTACCTAATAAAGTGGCCGGTGAGTGTATATATATATACACACACATACAAAAGATAACACACAGAATAAAGTAAGTAACAGTCATCAAAGACATGAAAAATTTGCAAGCTCCCCGTCAACCAGTTCCCAACATGGCACTGGCGATGCCCATATGATACAAGAAGAGGTGGTAGTAGCAAGACACGTCTTCATTCTTTTCTAGCTTACTGGCCCCTCCTAAAGCTCTTCAGTGTGCAGTATGCATGTACAGTTACTTCAGACCTTAGGAATGCGGCATGGTACCTGGTACCACTAACCAACTACATTACAAGTAGAGATGAGCGAGCATGCTCGTCTGAGCTTGGTGCTCGTTCGAGTATTACGGTACTCGTAAGTGCTCGCTGCTCGGACGAGTATGCTCGAGGAAATGGCATCTTCCGCATTGTGCATTTTTGGCGCCTATAAACTCAGCCAACCACAAGCCAGGAGACTCTGCGGTACACCCAGCATCACGTAGGGCCCTTACATGTCGATAGCAGGGGTTGGCTGGCCTGATCAAGTGACCCTGGAATATACTAATGACTGCCCGCGGTGCTCGGCTCAGATGCTGTCTGGATGTCGTTAGGGACAGAGCTGCTGTGTTTCAGGGAGAGTGTTAGGACCTGCATTTAGTTCTTTGTTAGGCAGAAGTGATCTGAAAAGAACCCAACAGCCCTTCTAAGGGCTACAAGACATTTTTTTTTTGTCTCCTGGCTGGGCTGGCTGGCACTAGTAGTGCAGCTATCGCCATATATAACACTTTTTTTGTTATTGTTTTATCTCAGTGATACAAATCCATTTCATACAGCAGTGTGGAACCATTCTGTGTGTCACAGTTCAGCTGTCCACTCACCACAAACCACAATCCGTATTTTCTGTCCAGGTGACCCATACTGTACGTCACAAAATCAAATACGGTATTTTGCTTTCACTGATACAGCTACATTACAAAAATCTCTGTGCGACATTTGTCTGGGTTGCAGTCAAAATAGCCACAGTCAGCAGGGGCTGAGTTTGCTCTCTGATAGTTTCTGCACGTCACGTTAAAAAAAAAAAAAAAAAAAATATATATATATATATTAAAAAAAATATAAAAAATATATCAAAAAATTGTTTTTTTGTTGTTTTATCTCAGTGATACAAATCCATTTCACACAGCTGTGTGTAACAATTCGTATGTCACAGTTCAGGCTGTTCAGATCACCACAATCCGTATTTTCTGTCCAGGTGACCATTCTGTACGTCACGTCAGTAAAAAAAGGTCTTTTGCTTTCACTGATACAGCTACATTACAAAATCTCTGTGCGACATTTGTCTGGGTTGCAATTAAGCAGACCAAGTCTGCCTAATCTAATAGTTCAGTTAATTGCTCCATACTGCGGCGGTACGTAATAACATACGTAATTTGCTCTAACTTATCCACCTATATAGTTTTCTTGTTCAGATGAACAAGTTTGTGGGTTTCAGTACAGCAGGCCCATTTTTTATTTGTTTTATATAATATACACTATATATATACAGAAATGTTGAACCCAGGGCTAAGGGACGAGGGCGAGGGCATTCAATTACTGCAGGGGGCAGAGGCCGTGGTCCTGGGCAGGGTGAGACAGTACCTGCTGATGAGGGAGCAGGGAACGCCGCAAGCTACACTCCTAGCTTCATGTCTCAACTTACAGGGACACGTGTAGAGGACTGTTGAACCACAACAGTGCAAACAGGTGATGTCGTGGATTGCGGACAATGCTTCAAGTAATTTGTCCACCAGTCAGTCTTCCACGCAGTCCACCCACGTAACCCCAAGGGAGCACTCCTCTGGCTCCTCCACCTCAACCTCCTTCCCCCCAGTCTTGCCCCCCTCCCAGGAAAATTTGGAATGGCGATCCGGGCATAACTCTGAGGAAACTGTTTTCTGGAACCCTTCCCAGAGTCACAAACCACTTCTCAGGTTGCCTGCTGACCTCATTCCGATGCCCAAGTTTTCCAACTGTCGGCAGTCTGTGGGTGATGATGATGACATTGTTGACTTAGCGGAAGAAGTGTGTAAAGAGGTGTCGGACGATGAGGAGACACAGTGGTGAAGTTGTTGTCAGGGCAGAAGTCCGAGGGGGAGCAGACTGAGGAATCGGCAGGATGACGAGGTGACTGACCCAAGCTGTGTTTGATAAGCCGAGTGAAGACAGTGCTTCTGAGGCGGAGGCGAGTGCTGCACCAGAACAGGTTTGAAGAGGCAGTGGTGTGGCCAGAGGGAGAAGCAGGGCAGAGCTGGTGCATCAGCAGCAACTGTTTCACGTAAGTGAAGCTCCTGTGGCGAGGCCTAAATGTTTCGCAAGTCTGGAGGTTATTTAAAGAAAGTGAGGATGACCGACGGACTGTGGTGTG
>ONZH01027617.1:0-39022 GCA_900303285.1 Rhinella marina
ATACATTATCCTTCATGACTTGTAATATGATTGCCATGTTAACTCAAGAAGCACAAAAAACAACAACTCTAATTTCACCTGGTTGCAAAAGAAACCAATCCATTAAAATATAGCTTCTTGTGTCAAATTCATTTCAATAGTTAAACTGCTATATTTGCAGTTTTTTAATGACATCATTATGAATGATCACAATTTTTCATCCTTAATTAACAATTTCTTTCAATGCATGTTTTGTGGCACATAAATGGTATGGTAATACTGTGCTTAATTGAATACGGGAGGCAGATGTTATTATATTTCTGTACTTTTGAATGGCATTTTCATATTTGCAGGAACCAGAATGTAATATTTCCGTCAGAACTGCTGCATTAGTTATTTATAAATTTTCAATCTGTGCTTCAGGACCACAAAATTAAAATGCGCTTCTTGTGTCAAACATCACCAAATTACTGTTTGTTTATTTTTTAGGTGCTAATAAAAAAGATTAATGGTACTGCTGGATAATGAAACAATCTGTTGCACAGCAAGCAGAGGAATACAGAATGCAACTGGATCAACACATTTTTAAACAAAAGCTTCATTTTGCTTGCAGAAATGATTATCTTGTGACCTTTTAGCACTGAAGTAACATTAAGGTAAATAATTTTCAACCAATTTCTAAATGTCATGGTTACTTTTCCTTGAACAAGAACCCATTAGTACATTAGCATCTAATTTTACAGGCAGCTGATAGCCATGGCACACAAATCTCATACAGAATCAAATCCCACTACTTTTATCTCCAGCTAAAGGGATCATTATATAAAGAAGGTCTTACTTTACAAGTAAAGTGGATATGTTTATCCAGTTTTGTGATTTGGAATAATTCAGAGAGTGGAATGCAATGCATAGAAAACTGCTATGAAAGGACTGAACTGCCATCATAAGTTGATAGGGCTATAAATACACAATTTACTGTTTTAGATTCCAATAAATGTAAAGCTCTGTTTGTGTCATGTTCGAGGGTTTTGTTTGCCAAGCAGAATGTTGCCAAACCCATACCCCAGATATGGCCGGACAGGCTTGTAGAAACAGTGTCTGTGACCAGGATGCAGCTCCACATTATCTGTAACAGGGCACACAATAATAACAACTTGAATCTATGTATCATCATAAATGATACTGCACACTCTTTGAAACACAAGCCAGCCTTTTAGACTTACATTTTAACCGGATCATCTACAAAGGAAAATGTATATTAAGAGCCCAAAAAATTTCCTTTTTTCATTTTACACTCCTTACGGTACCTTCCATAGTTTTATTTTTATTTTTCTGTTCACACAGACAATATGCACTTCTAATGGCACTATTTAACATTGCATACAATGTCCTGGGAAGCAGGAAGAAATTCCATATGCAAACAAATGCAATGCCATAGTTTTATGGGGTTTCATTTTTTTATGTTATGCCTTATGCGGTAAAACTGACATGTCAACTTCTTTCTCCGGGCCTGTACAATTTCAGTGATACCACATTTATATAATGTTTCTTGTGTTTTTCTTGGGTTTATTAGTACTAAGGGCACTGTAGGGAGTCTTATTACCACTGGGGGTACTATGGGAGGACTTCCGCAGTGAGCCCGGTGACATCCCCAGCTGTAATGGATGGGCTGTAGTGCCACCCTAGCCTGTAAAGTCGCCCATCTGTGCTGGTGACATCTTAGCAGTGGAAAAATGTAAACAAAACAGTCCTTGCCCTTCGCATTACAGCACAGGGCAAGAGAGAGCTTTGGAGTATGAAATATAAGAGGGGCTGAGTAGGGGGAGAAGGGGTTATGTCAGGGGGAAAAGGGCAGGTATATTTCTTGCACAGGGGCCCTCTGCTGTCTGTGTCCACCCCTGCACTGATTATACTCCAACTATTGGTCACATAAAAATATAGAAGTACCAATCAATTGAAAGAAGAGAGCATGGATGCTTAATGTAATAGTGTGGCTCCTTCACAGTGCCATCAACATATGTGTGATCATGTCTAATTCTGCAGTCTATTTAATCATTTGTAGTGTTGAGCAAGAGCAGAATTTAGTCTAAAGTTTAGGAAAACTTTGATTCTAAACAAATCTGAATTTTCTTGCGCTTAGTGGTAACAAGTCAGTGTTAGAAAGTGAAAGTAAGTAGCCATCCTGTGATGTTGCAGCCTTATAAAACCCTCATCATACACGAAGCCAGGAATTGGTGGGTTCCTCTGACATCAGGCTTAGTTGGCATGGCTCATGAACTGCCTCTATGCCCTCATTTGTCTTGAACCTGCTTCTTGCTTTTTCTCCTGCTTCTGCCAAGTAATTATAGCAACTGGCTCTGCTCCGCTTTTAAGCAACCATCATCATTATTGTCATCATCAGGGAGCAAGAGTAGCAGCGTGCCAGTGAGACAGCAGGGTGGAAGAAGTGGGAGATCTGGAACCAAACACAGGAGCGGCATATGGTCTGCTACTTGGGAGACAACCTATGAGGAACACACTAGCAGGGCATGGGTTCATAAAAGTAGTGGCAAGCAGGCATCACTGCTGCTGTGATACTTGGCAGTGTGGGACTTTTCCACAAAGTCACTGGGGGACGTTAGTGTGGCGATATGCAGGATGTGTGGGCAGAAAGTGAGTGGCGGCCAGGGTGCTAATGTTGTCATGATGGCCCTGCGTCAACCCATGGAGCGTCACCATAAAATGGCGTGGGAAAACTCAGTTAGTCTTATACCTTGATGCAGCAACCACTTCATCTGCCACCATCTTGCACCCCCTCTTCAGCATTCAGGGCTCATCCATGTCAGTAGAAGAAGCTGTTGTTCCTTGCCATCAACATCAAAGTTGTCTAATGCTCTTCACGGTTCTCCTCCTCCATGCCATGACAGTCGCCTTCTGCATAAAACACCCCACAGTAGCAGCAGTGGGACATGCTAACAACACTATAATTCCCTGTATTAGAACCCTAGGGATATCAAACAATATTACTCATAATTTCTATATGACCAGAAAAAAATCCCACTAGGGGTTCTATTTCATATATTAAAACTTAACTAGAGATGAGCGAACGTGCTCAAAACGAGCACTGTACCGCTCGGCTCCCCTGCGCTCGCCTGGGCGCAGGCAACCGCTTCCGTCCTTCTGAGGAGGACGGAAGCGGCTGCCTGCGCCCAGGCGAGCGCAGGGGAGCCGAGCGGTACAGTGCTCGTTTCGAGCATGTTCTCTCATCTCTAAACTTAACCTTTATTTTATCAGATTTAATATGTGCCTACAAAAAGAAGGAAAATTAGTTTAAAAATTATACGCCCTTGGTCAGTTTTAAAGCATATCTGCAATTTATCAGGGCAGCGTAGATGTGCCTAAGTATTTGGTGATCCAGAGGGATATATCTCATTTAAAGCAGTTGCAGTTTATCGCTGGGATAAAGCACTGTCATTTATTTTCTATTTTTATTTAAGGCTACTTTCACACTAGCGGCAGCACGGATCCGGCACCCAAAGGGTGCCGACGGATCCATACTGCCGCTGATACATGTGTGGAGCCGGAGCAGCGGTCCGGCCCCACACATGTTGACACACACATTGGGACAAGACACAGACAAACATACACACATACACACACATACATACATACATACATACATACATACATACTCCAGCCAGGGATGCCGGCAGCACGTCTTCATGCACCTCCTGCGCGCAGTGATGACGATTCCCCACAGTGCCCTCTGCTGGGCGCAGTGGGGAAACGTCATAGCTGCGCGCAGGAGGCGTGTGAAGACATGCTGCCGGCGTCCCTGGCTGGAGTATGTGAGTATGTATGTGTTTGTGTGTATATGTATGTATGTATGTATGTATGTCTGTCTGTCTGTATCTCTGTAGCCAGATCCGAAATGACCCCCCATTGCAAGTCAATAGAGGACAGATCCGGATTACTGGTGTGTCCACACCAAACGGATCCGTCCCCATTGACTTGCATTGGGGGTCATTCTGGATCCGTCTTGGTGCGGATGCCTGGACCGGAGAGCAAACCGCAGCATGCTGCGGTTTGTTCTCCGGTCTGAAGACGGAACGGAATGCTTTCAGGAGCATTCCGTTGTCTTCAGTTCAGTTTTGTCCCCATTGACAATGAATGGGGACAAAACTGAAGCGTTTTTTTCCGGTATTGAGCCCAATACCGGAATTTAAAAACGCTAGTGTGAAAGTAGCCTAACACTAGCAGCACTCCTACTTTTATCTTTTACTCTAATCTTTAAACCAATGACTGCTTCAGAACACCAGCTAACGCTTCACTGCTATCAACCCTGCTAATAGATCCTATCCTGGATACTGTATTACTGGATGTTTCTTTCTCTATTATTGGAGCTTTCTATCCCTGTGCTATTAAATGGCACATTACTTTATTATTCCATACTTGATACACAAGCACACAGTTTTAATTACTTTGCACATGTCCACACAGCACAAGGTTCATAGTTATTACCACATGCACATCCAAACAGCATCCAACTCAGCCGTTTTCTCACTATCTGAATTACATTAATGTATCTGACCTAAGATGCTGTATTAAAGAACAACAATAACCACCGCTCCCAACATGTTTCGCTGCGTGAGCAGCTTCGTCCGGGGAGCTACCGGTATAAGTGGGACATGCAGCAAAACCAACCAGCAGGTGGTGGCATACTTGGACTGCACCCTCTCATCCATGATCCAAGATCCGCTGGACTACTGGGCATGCAAACTTGAAGTGTGGCTGCAACTGGCCAAGTTTGCCATGGAAATGCTTTCCTGACTGGCCAGTATTGTGGTATCAGAGCGGGTCTTCAGTGCTGCATGGGACAGAGAACTCACCTTTACTCCCAAAATGTTTAGAGACTAACCTTCACAAAGATGAATCAGGCAAGGATTGACCAGGATTTCCAGACACTGGTGCCTGATACAACAGAATAAATCATTTTGCCACTTGCCATACTGTAGTGCTGGCACACTGGACTTTTGCACAAAATGGGCAGTTACTTCTGGCTACGTACTGCTGCCACCATTCTGATATTGCCACCCCACTGATGCCAGCTGTCTCTACTACCATTCCTACAAAGGGGCTTCTTGGCTTACTGACATGTTAAATTTTTACAAAGACATGTATACCACTTGTCTTGCTATCACATTGCTGTTGTTGGGTTCTGCTACTACATTGATCTGCCACCTTCTTGGCCAGCATATGCCACAGGAAGTGACCTCACCTTTTTTTTCAAACTTACTTGGTTCTGGCTAGCATGTGCCACAGGAAGTGACCTCACAACCCTAAGCCCACTTTCTAAGCAATTGCATTTTCATATGTTAGTTTTTAAGTGTATGTATGCTTGCATATCTTGTTCCTGAGGAAGAGGATTTATTTACTTCCCTGAAAAGCGCCAAGCTCATTTTAAATGGAATAAAGCAACCTTCTGATGCTGCATCCTGTGAGGTCCCCGTTTTACCACTCTGGGATAAAGAATCCATTACATCTGTCAAGTGATCTCGGCTGGGGAGGTGAGGGTATGAGTGCATTGAGTTTATCTCATACTCCTTTCCCTGGTAAAGTAAGTGGTTAATATACCGTTTCAAAACCAGTATCTACCTCACTCAGAAGTATGTAGTTTTTTTATCTTTTACTTTTTAATTCTTCACTAACTAACACACCTAGGATTGGCATTACTTTGGTGCCCCCACATCCATCCATCCATCCATGCAAAGAACAGAAAAAAGAATCCTGTATTTTGAGCATCTGTAAGACCTCTTTAACATGGTTAGGCTACTTTCACACCAGCGTTTTTGCAGGATCCGTCATGGCTCTGCAAAACTATTTCTAAGACTGATCAGTTTTTGTTCTCATGCATTCTGAATGGAAAAGGATCCATTCAGAATTATCAGTTTTGCTTCAGTTCAGTCAGCATTCCATTTTGGAGGCGGACACTAAAACGCTGCTTGCTGTGTTTTGGTGTCTGCATGATGAAACTGAGCCAAACGGATCCGTCCTGACTTACAATGTAAGTCAATGGGGACAGATCCATTTTCTCTGACACAATAGAAAGCGGATCCGTCCCCCATTGACTTTTAATGGAGTTCATGATGGATCAGTCTTGGCTATTAAAAAGATAATACAACCAGATCGTTCAGAATGGATGCAGACGGTTTTATTATCATGATGGAAGCGTTTTTGCTGATCCATGATGGATCCAGCAAAAATTCTGGTGTGAAAGTAGCCTAAGTATTTGGTCAGTATTTGATCAGTACTTGTAATCCAAAAACACAGAAGAGATGCAAATATTTCCATTACATTTTGTTTCTATTTTGGACCCTCTCCTGATTTTGGCTTAAAAATACTGAACAAATACTAAAGCAAAATACAGACCAAATACTGACTTGTAAAAAAGGCCTTATAGATGCTCAAAGTACAAGATCTGGTTTACTTTTATTGTTCGGTTCTTCTGATGGATCAGAAGAACAGAAAAATAAATGTTTTACTGCTACTGTTGCCACCCTCTCCACTCTGTCATTCGACCACTCCTATCACTGTTACTGCCACAGCTGCTGCTGACACCCTCCCCACTCTCTCATGAGGCCATTACAGTCTCTGCTACTGCCACTGCTGCCGCACTCCCCACTGTCATGGGGCCATTACTGCCACTGCTGCCTCCCTCCCCACTCTTTCATGAGGACACCACTGTCACTGCTACTGCCACCCTTCCTACTCTGTGATAGTGCCAGTACTTGAATTTTGGTGCACTGCACAGTTACATACAGGGTGGTACAGGGTAGACCGGACAGTAACATTGAGCTGTAATGCTGACACAAAGTAATACAACAGGTAATAGAAGGGATTAAAAGCATGTGTCTGGACTGACACAGCATGGATTCAAAGAACCCTTTTTTTACCACTACTTCATAGGCACTGCCTCCATTTGTTTATTTTATTTCACTACAGAGCCATTTGGGAACAGCTCCTGCAGGGACACAGTGTTTTTTTTTTTTTTTTTTTTAACTTTACTGAAGGATGCTGTATGCATTTCATTTTGTGTAACAAAAGGGATTAGCTATAAATCTCGGTGCACTGCAAATTAATGTACTGTATGGCGATACTCTCTCCTTGCAGTCTCCCTGCATTTTCACTTCCTTTTTCTTTTCTTTTTTATGACTGTTCACTAGAGATGAGCGAGTAGTGAAATATTCGAAAGTTCGAAATTCGATTCGAATAGACCGCAAAATTCGACTATTCGACCGAATATCGAATCACATTAAAGTCTATGGGAAAAAAATGCTCGCCACTTGGAAATCTCAATTCGACCACTTGGAGGTCACCAAGTCCACCCTGAAACCTCAGAAAAGGATGCCAACACTGCTGGAATGCAACTGGGACAGCAGGGGAAGCATGTCTGGGTGCATATAACGCGCCCAAGTCGCACTATTACGCCACTATCACAGCCTCTCAACAATACACTCCAAAGACAATCTAACCTCTCTGTAAAGTGAGACCATACAAGGAAACCTTCTTTCCTCTACATTGCCATGGACCCCAAGCCAAACTAGACAAAAAAGAAGATGAAATTCTGCACCCCTTAAAATCACGTTGCCTATGACAACCACAGATGGCATAGGCAAGGGGAAAGCAAATAGACCCCACCCTAATTGTCATTGTGTGTGTGTGAGATGTGGTCAGACATGTCTTCTTTAAAATGTAAAAACAACTCAAACACATGCAGAAGCCTTAAAATGGCCAAATTGTTGGTGCTAGAGATGTCAGTGACCCGACCTGGCCCAGTGTCATGTCTAGCAGGTAAAGCAGTGGGGATGTTGAGGGATGCGTAGGACCGCAAAAGGCAGGAAGAGGCCGTGGGCTGGCCAGAGGCTCATGGAAAATTTTGTGGAGGCCCAAGAGGTGAGACCTGTTAAAATTTTGTGGAGGCCCAAGAGGTGAGACCTGTTAAAAATTTGTGGAGGCCCAAGAGGTGAGACCTTGATAAAATTTGTGGAGGCCCAAGAGTGAGACCTGTTAAAATTTTGTGGAGGCCCAAGAGGTGAGACCTTGATAAAATTATGTGGAGGCCCAAGAGGTGAGACCTGTTAAAAATTTTGTGGAGGCCCAAGAGGTGAGACCTGTTAAAAATTTTGTGGAGGCCCAAGAGGTGAGACCTTTGATAAAATTTTGTGGAGGCCCAAGAGGGGAGACCTGTTAAAAATTTTGTGGAGGCCCAAGAGGTGAGACCTGTTAAAAATTTTGTGGAGGCCCAAGAGGTGAGACCTTGATAAAATTTTGTGGAGGCCCAAGAGGTGAGACCTGTTAAAAATTTTGTGGAGGCCCAAGAGGTGAGACCTTGATAAAATTATGTGGAGGCCCAAGAGGTGAGACCTGTTAAAAATTTTGTGGAGGCCCAAGAGGTGAGACCTGTTAAAAATTTTGTGGAGGCCCAAGAGGTGAGACCTTGATAAAATTTTGTGGAGGCCCAAGAGGTGAGACCTCTTAAACATTTTGTGGAGGCCCAAGAGGTGAGACCTGTTAAAAATTTTGTGGAGGCCCAAGGGGTGAGACCTCTTAAACATTTTGTGGAGGCCCAAGAGGTGAGACCTGTTAAAATTTTGTGGAGGCCCAAGAGGTGAGACCTTGATAAAATTTTGTGGAGGCCCAAGAGGTGAGACCTCTTAAACATTTTGTGGAGGCCCAAGAGGTGAGACCTCTTAAACATTTTGTGGAGGCCCAAGAGGTGAGACCTCTTAAACATTTTGTGGAGGCCCAAGAGGTGAGACCTCTTAAACATTTTGTGGAGGCCCAAGAGGTGAGACCTCTTAAACATTTTGTGGAGGCCCAAGAGGTGAGACCTCTTAAACATTTTGTGGAGGCCCAAGAGGTGAGACCTCTTAAAAATTGTGTGGAGGCTAAAGAGGTGAGACCTGTTAAAATTTTGTTGAGGCCCAAGAGGTGAGACCTTGATAAAATTTTGTGGAGGCCCAAGAGGGAGGTGAGACCTGTTAAAAATTTTGTGGAGGCCCAAGAGGTGAGACCTTGATAAAATTATGTGGAGGCCCAAGAGGTGAGACCTGTTAAACATTTTGTGGAGGCCCAAGAGGTGAGACCTGTTAAAAATTTTGTGGAGGCCCAAGAGGTGAGACCTTGATAAAATTTTGTGGAGGCCCAAGAGGTGAGACCTGTTAAAAATTTTGTGGAGGCCCAAGAGGTGAGACCTTGATAAAATTATGTGGAAGCCCAAGAGGTGAGACCTGTTAAAAATTTTGTGGAGGTCCAAGAGGTGAGACCTCTTAAACATTTTGTGGAGGCCCAAGAGGTGAGACCTCTTAAAAATTTTGTGGAGGCCCAAGAGGTGAGACCTTGATAAAATTTTGTGGAGGCCCAAGAGTTGAGACCTCTTAAACATTTTGTGGAGGCCCAAGAGGTGAGACCTCTTAAACATTTTGTGGAGGCCCAAGAGGTGAGACCTCTTAAACATTTTGTGGAGGCCCAAGAGGTGAGACCTCTTAAACATTTTGTGGAGGCCCAAGAGGTGAGACCTCTTAAACATTTTGTGGAGGCCCAAGAGGTGAGACCTCTTAAACATTTTGTGGAGGCCCAAGAGGTGAGACCTCTTAAACATTTTGTGGAGGCACAAGAGGTGAGACCTCTTAAAAATTTTGTGGAGGCCCAAGAGGTGAGACCTCTTAAAAATTTTGTGGAGGCCCAAGAGGTGAGCCATAAATATATAAATTTTTTTATTTACGGAGCAATTCTACGGCAGTTAAGGAGGAGGAGGTGGAGGAGGAAATGGCACTTCATACAGATGGCACTTCACTTTTGGCTGCTTTCCACTGTTGGAGAAGCAAAGTCCGGGTCAATCCACTTGCTGTTCATTTTGATTAGCGTCAGCCTGTCGGCACTGTCGGTTGACAGGCGGCTGCGCTTATCGGTTATAATGCCCCCGGCTGCGCTGAACACCCTTTCTGATAGCACGCTGGCGGCAGGGCAGGCAAGCACCTCCAAGGCGTACAGGGACAGTTCCAGCCACGTGTCCAACTTGGAGACCCAGTAAGTGTAGGACGCCGAGGGATCGGGGAGGACAGGGGTACGGTCTGCCAGGTACTCCCGCAACATCCGCCGATACTTGTCCCTCCTGCTGATAGCGGGCCCCGCAGTGATGGAAGTTGCACGAGGGGGTGCCATGAACGTGTCCCACACCTTGGAGAGTGTTCCCCTGGTGGCTGTGGGCCTGATTGATGTTGTGGGACTCTGGGAGACCCTCTCCTCTCTGCCGCCAGCGATGGTGGGTGGGAAAATCTCCATCATGTTCTGCACGAGTTCCCTCTGGTATTCCAGCAATCGATTCGTCCTCTCCTCTACCGGAATAAAAGAAGAGATGTTATCTTTATACCGGGGGTCCAGGAGTGCGAAGACCCAGTACAGTTTTTTCTCCACTATCCGGACAACACGTGTGTCCCGGGAAAAGCAGCCCAGCATGAAGTCAGCCATGTGTGCCAGACTCTGAATAGGCATGACGTCACTACCCCCACCAGAAGGATCACTTGCCATTTCCTCCTCTTCCTCTTCCGCCTCCTCTCCGCCCCATCCGCGCTGAACCAATGGGACGCACACAGCCTGACTGCTACCCTCGCCGCCAGCATCCTCCTCCTCTTCTCAGCCACCTCCACGTCGTCCTCCTCCTCATCCTCCTCCTCCTCCTGCAACTGCCACCGAGAAGCAGACAAAAGTGTGGTCTGACTGTGTAGCTCCGTTGCGTCTCCTCCTACCCCCGTCTCCTCTGCATGCAATGCGTTCTCCCTTATTGCGATGAGTGATTCTTTAAGGACGCATAGGAGCGGGATGGTTACGCTCACTATAGCGTCCTCGCTGCTGACCTTCTTGGTGGACTCCTCAAAGATACGCAGTACATCGCATATGTCTGCCATCCATGGCCACTCGTGGTTGGACAACTGAGGGAGCTGAGTTGGAGGCACGCGTGGATTCATAATCTGGTACTCCATCAATACTCTCTGCTGCTCACACACCCTGGCCAACATGGAATAGGTGGAATTCCAGCGAGTCGGCAGGTCGCACAACAGCCGATGTTCAGGCAAATGGAGGCGTTGCTGGAGTTTTTTTAAGCTAGCAGCAGCTACAGTTGACTTCCGAAAGTGAGCGCACAAGCGCCGCACTTTCACCAGTAGCTCTGCCAGGTTGGGGTAAGTCTTTATAAATTTTTGGACTACCAGATTAAAAACGTGGGCCAGGCATGGTACGTGATTGAATTCGGCAAGCTCCAGAGCCGCCACCAGGTTACGGCCGTTATCGCACACGACCATGCCTGGTCCTAGCTGCAGCGGCGACAGCCACATCTCCGTCTGCTGCAATATGGCGTCCCTCACCTCTGGGGCGCTGTGCTTCCTGTCGCTCAAGCTGATGAGCTTAAGCACCGCCTGCTGACGTCTCCCCGCGCCAGTGCTGCAACGCTTCCAGCTAGCGGCTGAGGGCGATGTTAAGGCAGAGGAGGAGGAGGAGGAAGAGGAGGGGGGTGTATCAGAACCCATGCTGGCAATCTTGGGCGGGGGTGGTAGGTAGGGCCGTCTCTGTTTGCGACCCCGTCCCCGCTTCCACAACATTCACCCAGTGTGCCGTCAAAGAAATGTATCGTCCCTGGCCGCAAGCGCTTGTCCACGAGTCGGTGGTCAAGTGGACCTTTGCGCTGACTGCGTACCTCAGGGCCCGCCTGATGTTACGCGACACGTGCTGGTGCAGGGCGGGGACGGCACTCCGGGAAAAGTAGTGGCGGCTGGGGACGGAATAGCGAGGTGCGGCAGCCGCCATCAGGTCGCGGAAGGCCTGCGTCTCCACAAGCCTAAACGGCAACATCTCCAGGGCCAGCAGTTTGGAGATGTGGCAGTTTAAGGCTTGGGCTTGGGGGTGACTCGAGGCGTACTTCCGCCTGCGGTCGAACGCCTGCGAGATGGACAGTTGTTGGGACGAGGAGTGTGAAGGTGCAGGCAAAGAGGCGGGGGAAGGGGAGGCTGAAGGAGAAGGCCCCAAAGTAGCCGAGGCAGAGGCAGATGTGGAGGTGTCCTGGCTGGAGGTCTGGACCGCAGTGGCAGCACACAACAAAGGGGAAGAGGCAGTGGCAGCAAGACCGGGCGCAGGTTGTATTGCGTTTGCTCTCACCCACTCAGCCCAGTGCTTGACTTCCAAGTGACGCCGCATGCCTGAGGTGGTCAGATTGCTCTTCTCAGAGCCCCTACTCAGTTTTGAGTGGCAGAGTGTGCAAACCGCGCTCAGTTTGTCATCCGCACAAACATTAAAAAATCTCCACACCACAGAAGTACGAGGCCTCGATGGGGGAGCTTCGCGCGACTGCCCGCTGCCGGGAACAGCTTCGGCCCTGCTGGCTGTGGCCTCACTTCTCTGTCTGGACTGTCCTCTGCCTATGGACATCCCTCTGCCTCTGGACATCCCTCTGCCTCTGGACATCCCTCTGCCTCTGGACATCCCTCTGCCTCTTGCTTCCTTTTTCGGTGCTGCGCAGACCACCACCTCTCCACTGCTTTCCTCGCTGGACATCACCCCTGGCCAAGTGGGGTCGGTCATTTCGTCATCCACCACCTCCTCTTCCACTTCCTCACTCTGCTCCTCCTGCTGCCCACTGGACATTCCAACAGCCTCCCTTGATGGCAACTGCGTCTCATCATCATCATCGCTCATGATAACAGATGCTGGCTCAGGGTCCACATCAGCAGGAGATGGCGAAAACTCAAGTGTTTGGGCATCACTACAAACAAATTCCTCTGCTAGCTCCTGGGATTCTTCCGGCACATCTGAAAAAGGATCCGAAAAGAGCTCCTGGGAGGGGTCAATGGTGGGATGACTCTGTTGGCCAGGTGTGGAGGAAGGAGGGTCAGAGTGAGACTGTGTGGATGACTGGCTGGTGGACAACTGTGTGGAAGCGCTATCGGCTATCCATTGCACCACCTGTTCAACCTGCTCAGGCCTCAACAGCGGTGTAACCCGCCCCCTGCTTAACTGTCCCATAAAGGCAGGGATTCTGGATGAGCGGGATCCTGGCTGACCCTCACCAGCACGCATTGTATCCCCACTGGCTTCAACAAGGCCCCCAACAGCATTTCCGCGCCCCCGTCCTCGTCCACGTCCTATTCCGCTAGCCCCCCTCCACATTTTATTTTTTTTTTGTTACAATATTTTGCCTTCACAGCCATGAAATTATTTTGCAAGAGAACGCACAGTACAGTTGCCAATTATAAGGCCTATATATTTTATAGTTCAAGGTACACAGCCGTGTACTAACTGTTCAGACGGTGGGTATTAACACCAGGTATTTAAATTATTTTGCAAGAGAACGCACAGTACAGTTGCCAATTATAAGGCCTATATATTTTATAGTTCAAGGTACACAGCAGTAGTGCCAAATATAGTTTGGTATGTAGCAGAGCACCTAATACACCACTAATGCCTCTCTCTGTCCCTACTCCAGCAGCTATCCCTGAATACAGCAGCCGTTCTCTGTAAAGTCTATATTGTAGTAAAGCTATCACTGTACTGCACTATAGTAGCCCTGAAAAGGACTTTTAATCACGCTCCTGCCTGTCCAACAGCTAAAACCTGTCTCTCCCTTCTCCAGCCTCTGTCCCTGACTAAGTTCACGCAGCATATGCGTACGAGCAGGAAGAGCTGAGTTTTTAATATTCGAGGTCACATGGTTTTTCCAGCCAATCCATGTAGACGCCGTTTTCGCGCTGCCAGCGTGCTCAGCGTGCCTGTCATACCCCCCCTGCATGGTGATTGGTGGAAAAAGAGCGCCAGGGAAGGTGGGAGGGGAAACGAATTCTAAGTGCGCCATCGCCGTTATACTCGAACGAAATCGAGTACGCCGAATAGAGTAGTATTCGATCGAATACCAGCTCGATCGAACACTACTCGCTCATCTCTACTGTTCACAGAAAATAGTTTCTAAAAATTTTAAAAGTGTACCTTTTTTTGGTTTAAGTAAACCTTGTAGACAACACCTAAAGTCCAACTATGTCTTTCACAAATAGGAGATGGATAATGAGCTGAGACTTATCTTCTTCTTTAAATGTTAGTTATTTTACAAATCAATATGACCTGTCAAGAATCCAGAAAAAATGACTTGTCAGCTACAGAAAGTAGATAAATCAAGTGTGTTGGCTTGTAAGATGTCTGAAGCACCTAGCTATTAATTGCGCTCCGTGACAAGACCTTTCATACTGCGTTTATCAAGTATTGTTCTTATCACCTTGACGTATAATGAAGCCCTTTAAAATTCACCAGTCTTGATAATTACATATGTTAGAATCACAATAAAGCCTCCAAAATAAATTTAGCATTTGGACACTTATCAAATGTATTCCATGACTGTGCATTTTTATGAGGACTCACAATATCATCAGTTGTGTACCCCATACCAGATACGTAGGTATCAGATGCTAGGACCAAATGAGAAATATCAGCACTCCTAGGTGGCAGAACCATGTTCCTCTTTAATTAGTCCACAAATAGTGTGCATTTGAAATATCAAATCTAGTATATGGCTCTTTAAAGAGAACCTGTCACCACAAAATGCAGTGCAGTCTGCAGGATGCATGTTATAGTGTTCTTTGTTCAAATGTGCACGGAGGCTGTCTTATCAGTGAGTGACAGCTATCATTGTATACACACACATAATTATATCAATTTCTGATAATACCTCCCTGTGTATAACTGAAGTCAGAAAGCAAAGATTTAAAAGTACAAATTGCAAGTTTTGTAAAATATTTTATTCCCACAAAATTATATATCAATCATCTCAGCTCTTCCTGCTCTATAACATGCTCCCTGTATATTGCACTGCATTTTATGGTTACAGATTCTCTTTATATGCTGCAGTGTTACTTTCAATTTAAGGAGTTTTCCTGAATATAACTGTATGTGTATGAAAAAAAAAAAAATATGATTGTATAGCATACCAAAAATGTGCCCCACAATCTGCCATTTTTGAGATGCTCTGACCCAATCTACCCATCACAGTTTTGTCAGCTCAGATGGTTAATGTTTGCACATTTTTCCTACAGAACTTCCTACATATCAAATTCAAGAACTGACTGTTCACTGCCTGATATATTCTACCCTTTGATAGTAGCTATTATCACAACATAGCCAATGTTATTGACGTCACTTGTCTTTGGTTTTAGTCTTATGGCCGATATGCTTAGTATATACTTGTCAAAGTGTAAATTAAAATATTGATTTTTAGCTTTATCTGCATATAAATAATACATTATTATAAGGCCATGCAATATAAAGATATCTCACATTTTATATCAATACATTTAAAACCTTACCACAA
Organism: Rhinella marina; assembly: GCA_900303285.1. Classification (NCBI taxonomy): domain Eukaryota; kingdom Metazoa; phylum Chordata; class Amphibia; order Anura; family Bufonidae; genus Rhinella; species Rhinella marina. Next base: position 15,362 of record ONZH01027617.1, read on the forward strand.
TAATATAAATCTACATGGGATTTCATGAAGCAATGTGGTGTCTTCTGCCTACCCGTGCGGCAGTCAGTCACACAGTTATGCTTACCTTCACTTAAATGGCTTCTAGGCATTTCCTCTGATGTTTCTGAACTGGCATGGGGTGCCAAAGGCAACAGATACAATATAAGCTTTCTGAAGTTATGTGTATTTGATACAACTAATATCTTCAATTCAGACTAAGGTTACACATGCTTACTTTTAAGTAAAAGAACACACATTCTGAATATAAATACAAATCAAAACAACCACAATTTTTTTTGTCACATCATGCCCTTTAGCAAATGTTAACTTATGAAGTGAGCCTTGAAGCAAAAAGTCAGAATGCAACCTTGCCCAGCTGACACACAGTGAATACAAAACATTAATATAAAATCAAAGATTTATTTTTTATAACAAAGCAGAGTGTGATGATAAAAAAGATACTGGAACACAAGAAAACAGGTGCAAGCTTAGCGGCATGACGTAACGGGGTGTGTCGCGCTCCTGCCGCCCCGCCCACCAACCGCTCCATGCTTCGTTTGTGCGTGTCGCTCGGCATCTTGCTCGGCGCCTGAGCGTTTGGGCCAAATCAGAGTGGAGGCCGCGCTGGGGGATCTATCCGGCTGCCTACCATTGTTGGCTGCCCCCATATTAAGCACTGGAGCCAGGAAGCTGTGCTGGAGTACTGCTGGAGGACCCGTTTGCCTTCCCTTGGTCAGAATTCAGCCTGAGGTGTGCTTGAGCTAGGAGACCGCAGGGGGACCCACATGGCTGCTTTTTGTCTGCTGTTTGCCTCTGGAGCTTATGAGGTATCTGCATCTGTCCAATTTTGCTTGGCCTGGAGGCCTGCGGCGTACAAAGGCATCTGGAGCAGAGGCAGTGTCTGGCTAGCGCATTCTGGTGGTATGTGGGGGGATCTAGAGTGGCATTATTAGAAGCTGTGTGTCTGAGGACACAAGCCAATGGAGAAAGCTTACTGGAAGATTATTAATTAATTTGGCGCTTATCCGTTAATTGCTACCCACTAATTAATTGATATCACCCTACCCTCTGCCACCTTAACCACTAAATTTAGCAGCCTTCTGTAATTGACTGACAAGACTAAATTTATGTCTATGCTTCTGGTATGGAGATAACTGAAAAATGGAATGGTTGCAGTTTGACTGTGATCTACTAACCTACTAACGATATCACATCCCTTGCTACATTAACCATATTTAACCATTTTTAACCTTTAAAAATCCAACCTAACTGTTTGTGATTATGTCCTGGACTCCTGTGTCTGCATCAGTTACGTTAGAAAACGGGACTGGTAGGAGTTTTGTTATCAACAATTAAAGTTGGACTAGTGAGGAGTGGTGGCAGGGCTGAAGCAGCCTGGAAGAACTGATACTAATGCTACCTCATCTTTTGATGGTGTTTTGTTTTTGAAGGGGATTTTTGTTTTTCTTTATATTTATGCATGTATACGCTCGTTCTCGAGATCTTGCTGTGCTTTTAATTCATTTATGTCTCTGGGCTATGAGATAAGGAGTGGTGAAAGAATTATGGTGCCAAAAAATAGTAGAAAATCTGGAGAATTAGCCTCCCCTACGGGCCGTTCTGGTAGTAAGGCAGAGGGGGGATCTCCTAGGATTGACAAATATCTGAAAGCCCAGTCATCTAAAACAAGGAGTACTTCTAAAAATGATCAGGGGGATAGTGCAAAAGTTAACAATCAAGACCTTTCAGCTGATGGTGGGTTGGTGGAAATGGTTTTACCAGAATCCTCGATGGCCACTCCCTCTGAAGTGTTAGAAACAAGTAATAGGGGCCCAAATATCTTAGGTGAAATCTTGTCACAGGTTAAACAAACAAATGATGCCCTTGAGAACTTTTCAATGCAAATGGGTTCAGTTATAACAGATATATCGCTCATTAGACATGACCTAAACAACGGGAGAACAATTTTTTTTTTTAATTGGAGTCAACGGTGTCTGATCTGAGATGTGATGTAGAAGTTATGAAGAGAGATATTTCAGTTTTAAAGGAGGAAAGTGGCCTATTGAAAGGGAAAATTACTGACCTTGAGGATAGATCAAGGTGCTGTAACATCAAAATATTTGGTCTTCCAGTCGATGTTGAGGGTAAGGATCCTGAGGCTTTTATTCATATGTGGCTTCTTGATAACTTGGGGAAGGATTATTTTTCTCTCTTTTTTGGAGTTGAGAGGGCTCATCGATTACAAGCTAATAAAAGGCCACCAGGAGCCCCTCCACCGATTATGATCGTAAAAATCCTTAGCTCCAAAGATAGGGATATGGTGTTGAAAAGAGCAAGAGAAAAAATGGATTTACAGTGTAATGGTTGTAAAGTCTCTCTTTATCCAGATTTTTCTAGAGATACACAGGAAAGAAGGTGCAGCTTTGTGGCTATTAAGAAAAGGTTGGCCCAGGCGAATATTAAGTACTCTTTCATATTTCCAGCCAGACTTCGGGTTATTTTTGAGGATAAGGTCCATATCTTGGAAACATCGGAGGAGGCTGAGGAATGGATGAATACTAAGGGCTTACAATAACTTAATAGCTGTGTGATAGGGCAATATATGAATTAAAATATATGATGGAGTGGACGGGGGGGGGCAGGAGATGGGGAGTAGCTTTGGAATAGAGTTCTCAGGTCCCTAGGGACAATTGGGGGGTTGGGTGAGGGAGGGTGGTTGGAGGGATGGTTGTTGTGGCTGGCGGAATGGGGGAAGGAGAGGGAATTTTTTTTAATTTTTATTTTATTTAATATGGTGGTTAAGATATTAGCCTGGAATGTGCGGGGTATAGTTAAAAAAATTAAGAGGTATACTATTTTTAATATGATCCATAAACATCCCCATGGTATAATTGGTCTGATGGAAACTCATTTAACTAGAGATACTATACATTACTTGAATAAGAGCTGGGTTGATATTAGTTTTCATTCAGTTCATACGAGTTATTCTAGGGGTGTTTCGGTATTGATACATAGGAACATCAACTTTAGATGTATCTCCCATATCAATGATGTAGCGGGGAGATATATCTTTTTGTATGGAATGATAGGCGGCACAAATTGTATTCTTGCATTTGTTTATATCCCACCGTCGTATTCCTCGCACAATCTGGGCCATTTTTTATCATTTCTGGACGATAAGGATAGCTGTCCCACCATTATTATAGGTGATTTTAATTGTGTAAAGGATATTGATTTGGATAGTTATTCTAGCTCGGATCGGGCAAGTTATTCTCATAGTTGTACATCTCCATTAGCAAAATTGTGTGAAGAGGCTGGATTTGTAGATTCCTGGAGGATTAAAAATGGCAATTTTAGGGTTTACTCTTGTTGTAGTAGGACAGGAAATTCGATATCAAGAATCGATATGGCCCTGGTTAACCGTCTCTATGCGAGTCATGTGGTTAAGGTCTGTTATGAGCCAAGGTCTGTCTCCAACCACTCTCCAGTGAGGTTGGAGTTAGACCTTGGTTGGGACAGACGGAGTGGCGTTGGCCGACGGATTAATCATCATTGGCTAAGTATTATCGAAGACCACTCATCCATTAAGGATGAGATGGCCGCAATTTGGCATATTAATAAGGGCTCTACTAAAATGGAATATGTTTGGGACGCTATGAAAGCGTTTGTTAAGGGTATACTAATAACAAAGATTATATATTTGAAACGGTCATACTCCCTTAGGGAAGAAGAACTTAGGGAAGATGTGAGAGGGAAAGAACAGGCTTACTATGAGAATCAGACAGAGGATAAGAGAAATTGCATGGTGGAAGCACAACGTAAATATTCTATTTTTTTCAGGATATAAAGGATTTAGGGAATCCGGGAAACCGGGCAAGTTGTTAGCTTCTATTATTAGTAATCAGGGCAATACCTCTTCTATTTCTATTATAAGATCATCGAGGGGTAATGTTTTACATGGCCAGGATGACATTAGGGATGTATTTTATCATTATTTTGAAGAATTATATAGGTCTGAATGTAAGACTGTACAGGAAATTGAGATATACTTGAAGTGTGTTGATTTTCCTATGTTATCAGAAGAGCAGAGATATGCTCTGGATGCGCCGATCTCTTTGGAAGAATTGTGTAGGGCTTTGGAATTTATCCATGGTAATACTTCTCCTGGCTCAGACAGTATACCATTTGAGGTTTATAGGAGATATCAGGATGTATTAGTACCATGCCTTACTGAGGTCTTTAATGTATCATTATGTGAGAAGAAACTTCCGAGATCTATGACTGAGGCCACTATTGTATTCATAGGTAAAAAGGGTAAGGACCTGTTAGAGGTCGGCGCATACAGACCTATATCTCTACTCAATACAGATATTAAAATTATTGCTAAGGCGTTATCGAGTATATTGTACATCCAGATCAGAGTGGTTTTATGTCTGGTCGAAGTAAGCAATATAACATAAGGCGACTTTTTTCGAATATGCAGGTGGAGGGGGGGCATCTCTGCTCTATCCTGTCTTTGGATGCTACTAAGGCCTTTGACAGGGTAGAGTGGGGTTTTCTTTGGGCCACTTTGAAGCATTTTGGATTTGGTGATTACTTTATTAGCTTGATCCGCTTATTGTATACTAATCCGGTGGCCCGAATTAATGTAAATGGGATACTTACCCCTCCGGTTGCATTATTCAGAAGTGTATGTCAGGGGTGTCCCCTTTCCCCATTGCTGTTTAATCTCTTTTTGGAACCCCTTGCTTTAAAAATTAGACAGAACCCTTCTATAATTGGGTTTGGTGAGGATGGTAATATAGGGAAGGTGTCGCTATATGCCGATGATATTTTGTTTTGTTTGAGTGACACTCCTGACACACTGCCTAAGATTATTTATAATGTTAGGGAGTTTGGTAATATGTCAGGATTGGACATTAATTGGAATAAGACCATCCTGCTCCCCTTAGAAAATATGACCCTGGCTGATACAGGAGGAGTGAGGGTTTTGAATATGTCAGATTCCTTTGAATACTTGGGGATTTTTGCCTCTTCCTCCCTAGACTGTTATGTTTCTCTTAATATTATATTAACATAAACTTGAAATGAAAACTAAGATAGCAATCTGGTTAAGATTACCATTGTCAATGGCAGATAGGATCTCACTTATCAAGATGATTGTTCTCCCCCAGTTTCTTTATATGTTTATGGCTGCTCCAGTATAGATTGATAATTATACGTTTTCTCTAATTGATAGGATGTTAAATGAGCTAATCTGGGGGAGAAAACGTGTTAGATTGAAAATAAAATATCTTCACTATCCTGTTAGATCCGGAGGTCTGGGAGTGCCTTTTTAAAGGTTATTACTTTTCTGCTCAATTATTAATAAGAGAATGGCATTCCAACCGTGTTTTAAAAGAGTTGGTTAGTAAGTCAAGATATCTGGATATTTTTGAACTACTCAAGTCCGGACTGCTGAGCAGGTGGGGGACCCCTGCCTGCCATGTTATGACCAATCTTCTTGTTAAGATGTGGGATAATTTAAGGGAGTTAATAGGGTTTTCACTTCATTGGAGTTCACGCCAACATGGGGTGATGCACATTTGAATGAATTTTTGAAGTTATTTCAAGATAAGTTTTGGGAAAGTTCGGGTATAAATTATATTTCTAAGATATTTAGGGATGGGGGTCTTTTTACATATGATGAGATTCTACAAGTAGAGGGTGTCACAAAAATTAATTGGTTTAGGTATAGGCAGCTATTCTCTGCTTATATTTCAACTGGGAAATCAATGTTATTCACGGTACAACATAATGGATTGATTAATCTTATAACAAACGTGGAAGGAAATTTTGTTTGTCTAATATATATAGAGGATTGGTCATGGAAATATCTCGTAGGGAAACCTTCCCTGGCCAGTTGAGATGGCGAAAGGACGTTCCTGATTTAAGCCAGACAAACTGGGACAGGATCTTTCGGAATATAAGTATATGTTCAATTAATGCCAACTATAAGTTGATACAATTTCATTTAATTCATCATCTTTATTTTTCCCCTGCTCATATGGGGAAGATGCATGAGAAATATAACTCGAGTTGCCCCAGAGGGGATCATGACTTTGCTGACTTTATGCATTTATGTTGGAATTGTCATTATGTACAGGCCTTTTGGACAGATGTATATACTATTATTAACAATAAAACTGGAGTTCAGATGCCATTCATTCCTCAGGTTGCTATTATTGGAGATATAGAGAAGCCGCGGGGTCATTAATATAAATATAGCCTTATTCTTATGGTGTTTATGCTACCCAGAGTTATTATTGCAAGGGGGTGGATGGCTAGAAGTCCACCAGAGGTTAATAATTGGGTAAACCTGGTCAATAAAAAAAAAAAGTATGAAAAGATAAGGTATAATCCCAGAATAAGACCGAAGCTTGGTCTAGAATATGGTCCTTTTGGTAATTTCCCCCCCCCCCTTTTCTTTCTCCTTTCTCTTGTTCTGCCAGGGGGGGGGATATTGCATATGATTATTTATTAATATTATAGTTCTGTCGATCATTAATATTTGATATAATGTATAAGGATATATTGATTACATATTTATATATTGTCTTTTTTCAAAATTTAATAAAGAGATTTAAAAAAAAAAAGATACTGGAACAAATTTACAAATCCTTTCTAAGGCCTTGTTCACACATCAGTTATTTGATCAGTTATTTCCATCACTTATTATGAGCCAAAACCAGGAGCTGAGGGTACACAGAGATAAGGTGTAATGGAAAGATCTGCACCTGTTCTCTGTTTTTGACCCGCACCTGGTTTTGGCTCACAATAACTGATGGAAATAACTGATGTGTGAACAAGGCCTAAAATGTAGACCATGTACATTCCCACTAAATTTATTACAGTGGCTCATGGTTGATGATTATTTTGGTGCACAGTCAGACTTTTGATTATCTTTATATTATACCACCTATTGGTTGGCTTTCTTGCAAAAAAATAAATAAATAAATGTGCCAAACTTACAGCTAAATTTTGGAGCAGAATATCTTATCTTTAAAGGGGTTCTCCAAGTTAAATTTATTGATGACGTATCCTCAGAACAGGTCATCAATATCAGATCGGCGGGGGTCCGACACCTGGCACCTCCACCGATCAGCTGTTTGAAGAGGAGGCATGCGCTGTACCAGCGCTGCCTCCTCTTCATTGTTTACACGCTAGCCGTACCATGGGTAGCAGTGAGTAGGTGTAATTACTAGTGTTTCTCTGCTTTTAAAATAGAAAGTGATACATCATAAAATATTTATTACTTAACATTTCCCATATGTCTACTTTATGTTGGCATCATTTTGTAAATGTCATTGTATTTTTTAGGACGTTAGAGGGCTTAGAAGTTTAGAAGCAATTTTTTAAATTTTCAACAAAATTTCCCAAACCATTTTTTTGAGCACCAATTCAGTTATAAAGTGATTTTGTGAGGCTTACCTAATGGAAACCACTAAATCCCTCAAATTATAAAAAAAACCTGATGTTACAAACTTTGTTAACCCTTGAGGTGTTCCACAAGAATTTTTTTTCTTGGAACACAGAAAGGGTTAACAGCAAACTAAACCTCAATATACATTACTCTGATTTGGCAGTTTACAGAAATACCCCATATGTGGTGGTAAACTGCTCAATGGGCACGTGGCAGTGGTCAGAAGGAAAGGAGCGCCATATGGATTTTGGAGGCAGATTTTGCTAGAATTGTTTTTAGGCACCATTTTGTATTTTAAGAGACCCTGATGTACCCCTAGAGTGGAAACCCTTAAAAAGTGAGCCCATTTTAGAAACTACACCACTTAAAGAATATATTAAGGGGGGTACTATCACTTTGACCCCCTAAGCGTTTTACGGAATTTGGAAACACTTGGCTGTGAAAATAAAGTTTCATTTCTTCCAATAAAATGATGTTTTCACATGGCAGGATTCAGAACAGAAGGAGCGCCATATGGCTTTTGCAGCGCAGATTTTGAATGATTTGTTTGCCGGAGCCATTGGTATTTATTTTTTTAGATTGTCTTATGTGGGGGCTCATTTTTTGTGGGATGAGGTGACGTTTTCATTGGTACCATTTTGGGGTACATAACATTTTTTAATAGCTTGGAATTAAACTTGTTGTGAGTCAATGTGAAAAAATTGCTGTTTTGACATAGTTTTTTTTTAAAAAAATTTTTACAGCATTCACCCGAAGGGGCAAATCATGTGATATTTTTACAGAGCAGGTTATTACAGACGCGGAAATACCCAATATGTCTATTATTTTTATTTTTGTTAAGTTTTACACAGTAAATGAATTTTTGAACACAATTAAATCTTGTTTTTGTGTTGCCATTTTCTAACTGTTTTATTTTTCTAGCGATTGTCTTAGGTAGGGTCTCATTTTTTTGCGGGATGAGATGACGGTTTGATTGGTAGCATTTTGAGGTAAATATGCCTTTTTGATCGCCTGCTATTACACTTTTTGTGAGGAAAGAGGGAAAAATGGCTGTTTTGGCATAGTTTTTAAAAAAAAAAAAATTACAGCATTCACCTGGGAAGCCATCTCATGTAATATTTTTTATAGAGCAGGTTGTTACGGATGCAGTGATAACCAATATGTCTAACATTTTCATTTTTAAGTTTTACACATTAGATGCATTTTTGAACAGAATAAAATCTTTTTTGTGTTGCCATTTTCTGAGAGACATATTTTTTTTATTTTTTGGGCGATTGTCTTAAGTATGGTTTCATTTTTTTCGGGAAGAGATGACGGTTTTATTGGTACCATTTTGGGATTAATATGTCTTTTTGATTGCTTGGTATTACACTTTTTGTGAGGCAAGGTGACCAGAAATGGCTTTTTTTACACTGTTATTATTTTTTTAAAAATTTACGGCGTTCACCTTACGGGTCATGTGATATTTTTATAGAGCCGGTTGTAACGGATGCGGCGATACCTAATATGCCTTTTCCTTTTTTCCCTATATTTTACCATTTTTTTTAACTTTATCTTGGGAAAAAGGATGCTTTTTTTTTTACTTGAAACTTTTATTGTTTTTTAAAAAAACTTTATTTTTTTAACTTATTTTTTCACTTTATTTTTTGTCCCAGTCTGGGACTTCAGCTTTTGGGGGTCTGATGCCCTGCACAATGCATTACAATACTTCTACATTGTAATGCATTGGCTATAAGTGTATTACACAGTGTAATACACTTATAGCTTCCTGCCTATGAGATCCAGGGGGCTGGATCTCACAGGCTTCCGTACAAGGCAGCCCAATGCCTAAGAATGGCATCGGGCTGCCTTTCCTGCCATCGGATCTCCGTCACAGCAGCGCGGGGACCCGATGGCCACTCCCTCCCACCACAGACGTGTGATACGTGCCACGGTCAGCGCTGACATCTGCAGTGTGAGGGTTAATGCACTGGCATTGGTATTTTCACCAATGCCGGTGCATACAGCCGGGGTCCGGCTATCGGGTGTGCGCAGCTCCTGTGCCCACCCGATTAGAGTGCCATAGCAGTAGGGCGCTGGGATTTTTGTCCCGGCTTCCAGCGCTGCACATGTATTGGGCTGGGAGTGTAAGGGTTAAGGCTATGCACACCTTCAGGGGCATTTCTTATGATTATATTTTCCTCACTTTGGGCTACAAATTATTTTTTTATTTGGTCTACACTAAAAATGTTCAGCCATTTTTTAGATAGAAGAGTTATAAACCAGTATGTTTGCAAGCTATGTCTCTTTGAATCCCCGTCATCTAAAGACTCATGTGTAGTTCTTATCTCTGATTTTCTGACGTTATATACACTTATTTAAGCAATATTCTTATCAGTTAGTGTTATTCAGGAGATTAGAGATCCAGATGACAGGATTCAAAGAAAACGCGACTGCTGGCAAACAGACTGATTTGTAAATCTTTTTATCTCAGAAATATTTTTAATAAAGACTAGAGATGAGCGAGTAGTGTTCGATCGAGCTGGTATTCGATCGAATACTACGATATTCGGCGTGCTCGATTTCTTTCGAGTATAACGGCGATGGCGCACTTAGAATTCGTTTCCCCTCCCACCTTCCCTGGCGCTCTTTTTCCACCAATCACCATGCAGGGGGGGTATGACAGGCACGCTGAGCACGCTGGCAGCGCGAAAACAGCGTCTACATGCATTGGCTGGAAAAACCATGTGACCTCGAATATTAAAAACTCAGCTCTTCCTGCTCGTACGCATATGCTGCGTGAACTTAGTCAGGGACAGAGGCTGGAGAAGGGAGAGACAGATTTTAGCTGTTGGACAGGCAGGAGCGTGATTAAAAGCCCTTATCAGGGCTACTACAGTGGACTTCAGTGATAGCTTACTACAATATAGACTTTACAGAGAACGGCTGCTGTATTCAGGGATAGCTGCTGGAGTAGGGACAGAGAGAGGCATTAGTGGTGTATTAGGTGCTCTGCTACATACCAAACTATATTTGGCACTACTGCTGTGTACCTTGAAAAATACAATATATAGGCCTTATAACTGGCAACTGTACTGTGCGTTCTCTTGCAAAGTAATTTCTCATAACTGGTGTTCATACACACCGTCTGATCACTTAATAAAAGGCCTGTGTACCTTGAAAAATACAATATATAGGCCTTATAACTGGCAACTGTACTGTGCGTTCTCTTGCAAAGTAATTTCTCATAACTGGTGTTCATACACACCGTCTGATCACTTAATAAAAGGCCTGTGTACCTTGAAAAATACAATATATAGGCCTTATAACTGGCAACTGTACTGTGCGTTCTCTTGCAAAGTAATTTCTCATAACTGGTGTTCATACACACCGTCTGATCACTTAATAAAAGGCCTGTGTACCTTGAAAAATACAATATATAGGCCTTATAACTGGCAACTGTACTGTGCGTTCTCTTGCAAAGTAATTTCTCATAACTGGTGTTCATACACACCGTCTGATCACTTAATAAAAGGCCTGTGTACCTTGAAAAATACAATATATAGGCCTTATAACTGGCAACTGTACTGTGCGTTCTCTTGCAAAGTAATTTCTCATAACTGGTGTTCATACACACCGTCTGATCACTTAATAAAAGGCCTGTGTACCTTGAAAAATACAATATATAGGCCTTATAACTGGCAACTGTACTGTGCGTTCTCTTGCAAAGTAATTTCTCATAACTGGTGTTCATACACACCGTCTGATCACTTAATAAAAGGCCTGTGTACCTTGAAAAATACAATATATAGGCCTTATAACTGGCAACTGTACTGTGCGTTCTCTTGCAAAGTAATTTCTCATAACTGGTGTTCATACACACCGTCTGATCACTTAATAAAAGGCCTGTGTACCTTGAAAAATACAATATATAGGCCTTATAACTGGCAACTGTACTGTGCGTTCTCTTGCAAAGTAATTTCTCATAACTGGTGTTCATACACACCGTCTGATCACTTAATAAAAGGCCTGTGTACCTTGAAAAATACAATATATAGGCCTTATAACTGGCAACTGTACTGTGCGTTCTCTTGCAAAGTAATTTCTCATAACTGGTGTTCATACACACCGTCTGATCACTTAATAAAAGGCCTGTGTACCTTGAAAAATACAATATATAGGCCTTATAACTGGCAACTGTACTGTGCGTTCTCTTGCAAAGTAATTTCTCATAACTGGTGTTCATACACACCGTCTGATCACTTAATAAAAGGCCTGTGTACCTTGAAAAATACAATATATAGGCCTTATAACTGGCAACTGTACTGTGCGTTCTCTTGCAAAGTAATTTCTCATAACTGGTGTTCATACACACCGTCTGATCACTTAATAAAAGGCCTGTGTACCTTGAAAAATACAATATATAGGCCTTATAACTGGCAACTGTACTGTGCGTTCTCTTGCAAAGTAATTTCTCATAACTGGTGTTCATACACACCGTCTGATCACTTAATAAAAGGCCTGTGTACCTTGAAAAATACAATATATAGGCCTTATAACTGGCAACTGTACTGTGCGTTCTCTTGCAAAGTAATTTCTCATAACTGGTGTTCATACACACCGTCTGATCACTTAATAAAAGGCCTGTGTACCTTGAAAAATACAATATATAGGCCTTATAACTGGCAACTGTACTGTGCGTTCTCTTGCAAAGTAATTTCTCATAACTGGTGTTCATACACACCGTCTGATCACTTAATAAAAGGCCTGTGTACCTTGAAAAATACAATATATAGGCCTTATAACTGGCAACTGTACTGTGCGTTCTCTTGCAAAGTAATTTCTCATAACTGGTGTTCATACACACCGTCTGATCACTTAATAAAAGGCCTGTGTACCTTGAAAAATACAATATATAGGCCTTATAACTGGCAACTGTACTGTGCGTTCTCTTGCAAAGTAATTTCTCATAACTGGTGTTCATACACACCGTCTGATCACTTAATAAAAGGCCTGTGTACCTTGAAAAATACAATATATAGGCCTTATAACTGGCAACTGTACTGTGCGTTCTCTTGCAAAGTAATTTCTCATAACTGGTGTTCATACACACCGTCTGATCACTTAATACACGGCTGTGTACCTTGAAAAATACAATATATAGGCCTTATAACTGGCAACTGTACTGTGCGTTCTCTTGCAAAGTAATTTCTCATAACTGTTGTTCATACACACCGTCTGATCACTTAGTACACTGCTGTGTACCTTGAAAAATACAATATATAGGCCTTAACTGGCAACTGTACTGTGCGTTCTCTTGCAAACTAATTTCACGGCTGTGAAGGCAAAATATTGTAAAAAAAAAACAAAATGCGGCGGGGGGCTAGCGGAATAGGACGTGGACGAGGACGGGGGCGCGGAAATGCTGTTGGGGGCCTTGTTGAAGCCAGTGGGGATACAATGCGTGCTGGTGAGGGTCAGCCAGGATCCCGCTCATCCAGAATCCCTGCTTTTATGGGACAGTTAAGCAGGGGGCGGGTTACACCGCTGTTGAGGCCTGAGCAGGTTGAACAGGTGGTGCAATGGATAGCCGATAGCGCTTCCACACAGTTGTCCACCAGCCAGTCATCCACACAGTCTCACTCTGACCCTCCTTCCTCCACACCTGGCCAACAGAGTCATCCCACCATTGACCCCTCCCAGGAGCTCTTTTCGGGTCCTTTTTCAGATGTGCCGGAAGAATCCCAGGAGCTAGCAGAGGAATTTGTTTGTAGTGATGCCCAAACACTGGAGTTTTCGCCATCTCCTGCTGATGTGGACCCTGAGCCAGCATCTGTTATCATGAGCGATGATGATGATGAGACGCAGTTGCCATCAAGGGAGGCTGTTGGAATGTCCAGTGGGCAGGAGGAGGAGCAGAGTGAGGAAGTGGAAGAGGAGCTGGTGGATGACGAAATGACCGACCCCACTTGGCCAGGGGTGATGTCCAGCGAGGAAAGCAGTGGAGAGGTGGTGGTCTGCGCAGCACCGAAAAAGGCAGCAAGAGGCAGAGGGATGTCCACAGGCAGAGGGATGTCCACAGGCAGAGGGATGTCCACAGGCAGAGGGATGTCCACAGGCAGAGGCATGTCCACAGGCAGAGGCATGTCCACAGGCAGAGGCATGTCCACAGGCAGGCAGAGGGATGGCCACAGGCAGAGGACAGTTCAGACAGAGAAGTGAGGCCACAGCCAGCAGGGCCGAAGCTGTTCCCGGCAGCGGCCAGTCGCGCGAAGCTCCCCCATCGAGGCCTCGTACTTCTGTGGTGTGGAGATATTTTAATGTTTGTGCGGATGACAAACTGAGCGCGGTTTGCACACTCTGCCACTCAAAACTGAGTAGGGGCTCTGAGAAGAGCAATCTGACCACCTCAGGCATGCGGCGTCACTTGGAATTCAAGCACTGGGCTGAGTGGGAGAGAGCAAACGCAATACAAACTGCGCCCGGTCTTGCTGCCACTGCCTCTTCCCCTTTGTTGTGTGCTGCCACTGCGGTCCAGACCTCCAGCCAGGACACCTCCACATCTGCCTCTGCCTCTGCCTCTGCTACTTTGGGGCCTTCTCCTTCAGCCTCCCCTTCCCCCGCCCCTTCCCCCGCCTCTTCGCCTGCACCTTCACACTCCTCGTCCCAACAACTGTCCATCTCGCAGGCGTTCGACCGCAGGCGGAAGTACGCCTCGAGTCACCCCCAAGCCCAAGCCTTAAACTGCCACATCTCCAAACTGCTGGCCCTGGAGATGTTGCCGTTTAGGCTTGTGGAGACGCAGGCCTTCCGCGACCTGATGGCGGCTGCCGCACCTCGCTATTCCGTCCCCAGCCGCCACTACTTTTCCCGGAGTGCCGTCCCCGCCCTGCACCAGCACGTGTCGCGTAACATCAGGCGGGCCCTGAGGTACGCAGTCAGCGCAAAGGTCCACTTGACCACCGACGCGTGGACAAGCGCTTGTGGCCAGGGACGATACATTTCTTTGACGGCACACTGGGTGAATGTAGTGGAGGCGGGGACGGGGTCGCAAACAGAGACGGCCTACCTACCACCCCCGCCCAAGATTGCCAGCATGGGTTCTGATAAACCCCCCTCCTCCTCCTCCTCCTCCTCCTCCTCCTGTGCCTTAACATCGCCCTCAGCCGCTAGCTGGAAGCGTTGCAGCACTGGCGCGGGGAGACGTCAGCAGGCGGTGCTTAAGCTCATCAGCTTGGGCGACAGGAAGCACAGCGCCCCAGAGGTGAGGGACGCCATACTGCAGCAGACGGAGATGTGGCTGTCGCCGCTGCAGCTAGGACCAGGCATGGTCGTGTGCGATAACGGCCGTAACCTGGTGGCGGCTCTGGAGCTTGCCGAACTCAATCACGTACCATGCCTGGCCCACGTTTTTAATCTGGTAGTCCAAAAATTTCTAAAGACTTACCCCAACCTGGCAGAGCTACTGGTGAAAGTGCGGCGCTTGTGCGCACACTTTCGGAAGTCAACTGTAGCTGCTGCTAGCTTAAAAAAACTCCAGCAACGCCTCCATTTGCCTGAACATCGGCTGTTGTGCGACCTGCCGACTCGCTGGAATTCCACCTATTCCATGTTGGCCAGGGTGTGTGAGCAGCAGAGAGCATTGATGGAGTACCAGATTAATAATCCACGCGTGCCTCCAACTCAGCTCCCTCAGTTTGCCAACCACGAGTGGCCATGGATGGCAGACGTATGCGATGTACTGCGTATCTTTGAGGAGTCCACCAAGAAGGTCAGCAGCGAGGACGCTATAGTGAGCGTAACCATCCCGCTCCTATGCGTCCTTAAAGAATCCCTCATCGCAATAAGGGAGAACGCATTGCACGCAGAGGAGACGGGGGTAGGAGGAGACGCAACGGAGCTACACAGTCAGACCACACTTTTGTCTGCTTCACGGTGGCAGTTGCAGGAGGAGGAGGATGAGGAGGAGGAGGACGACGTGGAGGTGGCTGTGGAAGAGGAGGAGGATGCTGGCGGCGAGGGTAGCAGTCAGGCTGTGCGCGTCCCATTGGTTCAGCGCGGATGGGGCGGAGAGGAGGCGGAAGAGGAAGAGGAGGAAATGGCAAGTGATCCTTCTGGTGGGGGCAGTGACGTCATGCCTATTCAGAGTCTGGCACACATGGCTGACTTCATGCTGGGCTGCTTTTCCCGGGACACACGTGTTGTCCGGATAGTGGAGAACAAACTGTACTGGGTCTTCGCAATCCTGGACCCCCGGTATAAAGATAACGTCTCCTCTTTTATTCCGGTAGAGGAGAGGACGAATCGATTGCTGGAATACCAGAGGGAACTCGTGCAGAACATGATGGAGATTTTCCCACCCAGCATCGCTGGCGGCAGAGAGGAGAGGGTCTCCCAGAGTCCCTCAACATCGATCAGGCCCACAGCCACCAGGGGAACACTCTCCAAGGTGTGGGACACGTTCATGGCACCCCCTCGTGCAACTTCCATCACTGCGGGGCCCGCTATCAGCAGGAGGGACAAGTATCGGCGGATGTTGCGGGAGTACCTGGCAGACCGTAACCCTGTCCTCCCCGATCCCTCGGCGTCCTACACTTACTGGGTCTCCAAGTTGGACACGTGGCTGGAACTGTCCCTGTACGCCTTGGAGGTGCTTGCCTGCCCTGCCGCCAGCGTGCTATCAGAAAGGGTGTTCAGCGCTGCCGGGGGCATTATCACCGATAAGCGCAGCCGCCTGTCAACCGACAGTGCCGACAGGCTGACGCTAATCAAAATGAACAGCAAGTGGATTGACCCGGACTTTGCTTCTCCAACCGTGGAAAGCAGCCAAAAGTAAAGTGCCATATGTATGAAGTGCCATTTCCTCCTCCTCCTCCTCCTTAACCGCCGTAGAATTGCTCCGTAAATAAGAACAATTTATATATTTATGGCTCACCTCTTGGGCCTGCGCTAAATGTTTAAGAGGTCTCACCTCTTGGGCCTCCACATAATTTTTAACGGGTCTCCCCTCTTGGGCCTCCACATAATTTTTAAGAGGTCTCACCTCTTGGGCCTCCACAAAATGTTTAACACGTCTCACCTCTTGGGCCTCCACAAAATGTTTAACAGGTCTCACCTCTTGGGCCTCCACATAATTTTTAACGGGTCTCCCCTCTTGGGCCACCACATAATTTTTAAGAGGTCTCACCTCTTGGGCCACCACATAATTTTTAAGAGGTCTCACCTCTTGGGCCTCCACAAAAGGTAAATAAATTATAAATTATAATTTTGGTAACATTCTCATTTTAATGTGTTCAGTCTTTACATACAAAATCTGGTACAAAATAGCATTCTCAGTATTCAAAAAAACAAAACAAGACTTAAAACGTTTTAAGTGGCTGCAGTAGCATCATGAAATCAACTCTCATATACTGAAGGCAACAGCATATACATATAAAAAAAAGGAAAAAAAATAAAAAGAATACTCCTTCCTCTGTAGAAATACTCTGTGCTGCCCTCAATACATTTAAACTGATTTTTCATGATAGTTGCCTTTATAAAATGAGTGTAACCATTTTACATTGCATGCAAATCTGTGGATAACTGCAGCCTTTAAAAGGTGTCACCTCTTGGGCCTCCACATAATTTTTAAGAGGTGTCACCTCTTGGGCCTCCACATAATTTTTAAGAGGTGTCACCTCTTGGGCCTCCACATAATTTTTAAGAGGTGTCACCTCTTGGGCCTCCACATAATTTTTAAGAGGTGTCACCTCTTGGGCCTCCACAAAACGTTTTCGAGGTCTCACCTCTCGGGCCTCCACATAATTTTTAAGAGGTGTCACCTCTCGGGCCTCCACATAATTTTTAAGAGGTGTCACCTCTTGGGCCTCCACATAATTTTTAACACGTCTCACCTCTTTAGCCTCCACACAATTTTTAAGACGTCTCACCTCTTGGGCCTCCACAAAATTTTCCATGAGCCTCTGGCCAGCCCACGGCCTCTTCCTGCCTTTTGCGGTCCTACGCATCCCTCAACATCCCCACTGCTTTACCTGCTAGACATGACACTGGGCCAGGTCGGGTCACTGACATCTCAAGCGCCAACAATTTGGGCATTTTAAGGCTTCTGCATGTGTTTGAGTTGTTTTTACATTTTAAAGAAGACATGTCTGACCACATCTCACACACACACACAATGACAATTAGGGGTGGGGTCTATTTGCTTTCCCCCTTGCCTATGCCATCTGTGGTTGTCATAGGCAACGTGATTTTAAGGGGTGCAGAATTTTATCTTCTTTTTTGTCTAGTTTGGCTTGGGGTCCATGGCAATGTAGAGGAAAGAAGGTTTCCTTGTATGGTCTCACTTTACAGAGAGGTTAGATTGTGTTTGGAGTGTATTGTTGAGAGGCTGTGATAGTGGCGTAATAGTGCGACTTGGGCGCGTTATATGCACCCAGACATGCTTCCCCTGCTGTCCCAGTTGCATTCCAGCAGTGTTGGCATCCTTTTCTGAGGTTCCAGGGTGGACTTGGTGACCTCCAAGTGGTCGAATTGAGATTTCCAAGTGGCGAGCATTTTTTTCCCATAGACTTTAATGGGATTCGATATCCGGTCGAATAGTCGAATTTCGCGGTCTATTCGAATCGAATTTCGAACTTTCGAATATTTCACTACTCGCTCATCTCTAATAAAGACCAATTAAAAATATTTTAGCAAATAATGAGTAAAATGCAATCATAAAAAAATTGCTCCAGAGGTATCCATAATCTTTAAACCAAGCCCAATTTCTGGTAAGATATGACTCATTTCCCAATAAGCCACAGTACTCCAATAAGCAATTCACAGTAGATTTTTTTTTCTTACCTGTTTCCTGCATGATTAAACAAGGTTTGACATTTTGGAGATTATTCATTTAGTTTGTACCAGAACAAGGTGTAAATTGCATGTTTGCGACTTTATTAATAAAATTTTTGAAAAAAATAGTCGCAAATCGTGTTTTTTTTTACATGACCCTCAACATCTTTTCCAAAAAGGACGAGGCAAGGGTGGGAACGGGTCTTGACCAGCCACCTGAACAAATTTATCTTCAATTAAGGGCTAATGCACATGACCGTATGCCAGCCGGGCCTGTACCTGTATTTCGGGCTGCAAACAGCGGGGCTGAAAAATACAGGCCCCGGCCTTTCTGGAACCACATCACAGATGCTGACCCATTCACTTGAATGGGTCCGCAATCCAGAAGGTCAGTGCAGAATGCATGCATGGAACCCTACAGAAGCACTAAAGAGTGCTTCTGTGGGTTTTCTGTCCTTGCCGCCGCACCACAAAAAAGTAGTGCATGCCCTACTTTTTTGTGGTGCAGAGCATCAGATAGGGCTTGCAGACCCCATTCAAGTGCAATTTTCGGTCCGCAGTACGGGCCCGGCCAGCACATATTCGTGTGTATGAGCCCTAAGGCAGTTTTTAGATGCACAGAATGCTGGAGGATGCACCTAATTTATGATGAAATCTGTGCCTTGTCACAAATAAGGCATGTTCTACAGCAGTGCAGGGCATATTAAGACCGGCACAGAAAATCACAAAATAAGTTGCATCTGCATGCCAGGCAATACCCTGGTGTACTTTTACAGATATGGAAGTACATCACATTGCAGTTATGCCAACTATAGTATTACCGTGTGCCATTTCACACATTTGGCACAAACTCACAAAGCAAAGATAGACTTAAAACTGACAACAAAACCACTACAAATAATACATTTCCCCATAGTCTTTTACAAGTCCTTTTCAGAGGGAGAATGATCCAAATGTTCCCTAAGCATAGAAGGTCATGAAAGAGTCAAAGGCCAAAATTACCATCCCCAATGTTTGAGAAGACCTTAGATGTGAACGGTTCAACTGGACATCTGGGCAAAGTGGCATTTTGGAAGGAGGATCAACAAGGTTGTAGTAATCTGAAGAACCTTATAACCTACAGATTGCATGCATGATCCAATAGCATGACCAATGCTTTTGACGAAGATAAGTTCAGCTGGCCAACCTTGGGCCTCTAAATTAATGTCTAGAGATGAGCGAACATGCTCGTCCGAACTTGGTGTTCGTTCGAGCATTAGTGTATTCACATATGCTCGCTACTCGGACGAGCATATTGCGATCCTCGAGGAAATGGCAACTTCCTCTTCCTGCATGTTAGCCGCCTTTTTTCAGCCAATCAACATGCAGGAGAGTCTTTGGTACCTCCTAGCATCACGTGGGGCCCCCTACAAGTCGATAGCAGGGATTGGCTAGCCAGATCAGATGACCTGGGAATATAAGAATCTGGTCCCGCACTGCTCGCGTCATACGCCGTCTGCATGAGATTAGGGATAGAGCTGCTGTCTGTCAGGGACAGTGTTAGGGCCTGAATTTAGAAGTTGGTTAGGCAGGAATCACCAACAAAGAACCCAACTAGAGAAAAAAAATTTTCACTCAATTAAATAAACTACAGTCCAGTGAACAATTGTGAGGTGTGCGATACACTAGCCGCAGTCTAGATAATACGTTTTTATTCTCAGTTATATAAACTACAGTCCAGCGAACAATTGTGAGGTGTGAGATAAACTAGCCTCAGTCTAGAGAATACGTTTTTATTCTCAGTTATATAAACTACAGTCCAGTGCAAAATTGAGTGGTTTGAGTCTAAAGACTACATTTTTTTTGCCTCAGATAGTAATTCTACTGTCTACTGAATACGGTTTTGACCTCAGATATTAATTCGACAGTTTGGTGAATATACAAAATGTTGAACCCAAGGGCAATGGGTCGAGGGCGTGGGCGTTCAAGTAGTGTAGGGGGCAGAAGCCATGGTCCTGGGCAGGGTGACACGGTACATGCTGATGAGGGAGCAGTGGAACGCCGCAGAGTTTCGCTCCCTAGCTTCATCTCGCAACTTACTGGGTCACGTGGTACACCACTATTGAAACCACAACAGTGCGAACAGGTGATGACGTGGATAGCGGACAATGTGTCCAGTAATTTATCCACCACCCAGTCTTCCACGCAGTCCACCCACGCTAGCCAGCTCAACCTCCTTCCCCTCAGCCTGCCTCCCCACGGAAAATATGGATTCAGATCCAGCATACTCACAGGAACTCTTTTCAGGACCCTACCCAGAGACACAAACCACTGCTCAACAGCAACCTGAGCAGTTGCTCTGTCCCGATGCCCAAAATTTAGAACTTTCGCAGTCTGTGGGTGATGAGAGTGTGGACTTAGTGCAAGTAGTGCGTGAAGAGGTGTCGGATGATGATGAGACACAGTTGTCAGACAGTGACGTTGTTGTCAGGGCAGTAAGTCTGAGGGGGGAAGCAGAGTGAGGAATCAGAGGAAGAGCTGGTGGATGATGAGGTGACTGACCCGAGCTGGGTTGGTAATCCAACTTCTGAGGGGGAGGCAAGTGCAGCACCAGAACAGGTTGGAAGAGGCAGTGGGGTGGCCAGAGGGAGAAGCAGGGCCAGAGCAGGTAGATCAGCAACTGTTTCACGGAGTCAAGCTCCCGTGCCGAGGCCTAGATGTTCGCAAGTCTGGAGGTTTTTTAAAGAAGGTGAGGATGACCGACGGACTGTGGTGTGCAACCTGTGCCACACCAGGATCAGCAGGGGAGCCACCACTACCAGCCTAACCACTACCAGCATGCGCAGGCATATGAGTGCTAAACACCCAACTCAGTGGAACCAAGGCCATTCACCTCCTGCGGGTCACACACTACCACTTACCCTGTGTCACATGCTGGCTCGGCGAGTCAACCCCCTGCCCAGGACCCCGGCACAAGCACCTCCCGCCCTACAACCACCCCTTCACCTCCACGATCCTCCACAACCTCCACCAATGTGTCCCAGCGCAGTGTTCAGCTGTCTTTGCAGCAGACATTTGAGCACAAACACGAATACAATTCCAGCCACCCACATGCACAAGCCCTAAACGTCCACATCTCCAAATTGTTGAGCCTGGAGATGCTGCCCTATAGACTGGTAGAGACTAAGGCTTTCCGCAACCTGATGGTGGTGGCTATCCTTCGGAACTTGATCCGAGCCGCCACTATTTTTCCCGATGTGCCGTCCCAGCCCTACACCACCACGTGTCACAGAACATCATCCATGCCCTGACCTACGCGGTTAGTGATAAGGTCCACCTAACCACGGACACGTGGACAAATGCTGCCAGGCAGGGACACTATATCTCACTGATGGCACATTGGGTTAACTTGGTGGAGGCTGGGACCGAGTCTGACCCTGGGGCCGCTCATGTACTGCCCACACCGAGGATTGCTGGGCCTACCTCGGTCACGGTTTTTCAGATGTAATATGACTCTTCCTCCAACCCCTCCTCCTTCTCCTCCTCCTCCGAATTACCATCCATGGACACGGCGCCTTCAGTCGGTAGCTCTAGGCGCAGCAGCAGTGCCGTGGGTAAGCGCCAGCAGGCGGTGCTCAAACTGCTGAGCTTAGGTGACAAAAGGCACACCGCCCAAGAGCTGTTACAGGGCATCACGGCGCAGACCGATCTGTGGCTGGCACCACTGAACCTCAAACCTGGCATGGTTGTGTCTGACAACGGGCGTAACCTGGTGGCGGCTCTGCAACTCGGCAGACTGACACAAGTGCCATGCCTGGCCCACGTGTTCAATCTCATAGTTCAGCGGTTCCTCAAGACATACCCCAATTTGTCAGATTTGCTCACCAAGGTGCGCCGCATCTGTGCGCATTTCCACAAGTCAACCACAGATGCTGCCACTCTCAGGGCAGCGCAGCGCCGCCTACAACTGCCAGCTCACCGACTGTTGTGCGACTTGCCCACGAGATGGAATTCGACATTAAACATGTTATCCAGAGTTTTCCAGCAGCGCAGAGCGATTGTAGACTGCCAGATGTCAACTTCCACCAGAACTGGTAGTCAGGTCAGTCAGCTTCTTCAAGTCTACAATGAGGAGTGGACGTGGATGTCTGATATCTGTCAGGTGTTGAGGAACTTTGAGGAGTCAACACAGATGGTCAGGGGCGATGCCGCCATTATCAGCCTCACCATCCCGCTGCTTTGCCTGTTGAAAAACTCACTGCTCAGCATGAAGTCAGAAGCTTTGCGCTTGTCACAGGAGATGGAGGAAGAAGATACGTTGCTTGATAGCCAGAGCACCCTCTGGTCTCTTTCTCAACACGTATTGTAGGAGGGGGATGAGGATGAGGAGGAAGAGGAGGAGAATGTTGGCGAGACAGAAGAGGGTACCAATGCTCAGTCCTTCTTAACTCTTGAGCTTGTATGGGCTGAAGAGGAGGAGGAGGAGGAAATGGAGAGTCAGGCCAGTGAGGAGAGGGAATTCTTGCATGTTGGGACTCTGGCGCACATGGCAGACTTCATGTCAGGCTGCCTATCCCGTGACCCTCATGTTAGAAGCATTTTTTTCAAACACCGATTACTGGGTGTTCACTCTCCTGGACCCACGGTACAAGCAGAACCTGTCCACTCTCATCCCTGTAGAGGAAAGGAGTATGAGAGTGAATCAATATCAACAGGCCCTGGTGCACAAGCTGAAACAATCCTTCCCATCTGTCGCCGCTAGCAGCAGATGGCGTGGTTCTGTGGGCCAAGTAGCGGGGGAGAGGAGGCGAGCAGGCAGCTTGTCCAGCACTGGCAGGGGAACACTCTCCAAGGCCTTTGCCAGTTTTATGTCACCCCAGCAAGACACTGTCACCTGTCCCCAGTCTAGGCAGAGTAGGGGGGAGCTGTACAGAAAGATGGTGAGGGAGTACCGAGCTGACCATACCAATGTCCTGCGTGATCACTCTGCTCAATACAACTACTGGGTTTCAAAGCTGGACACGTGGCCTGAACTGGCGCTGTACGCCTTGGAGGTGCTGGCCTGCCCTGCCGCTAGCGTGTTGTCAGAGCGGGTATTCAGTGCAGCTGGTGGCGTCATCACCGATAAGCGTAAACGCCTGTCAACTGACATCGCTGACAGGCTGACGCTTATTAAAATGAACAAAGCCTGGATTTCACCGGAATTAAAATCTCCTCCGGGGGAAAGCAGCTAAAGAATAAGATTCCTTATGTATCCGATTCCTCTCCTCTACTCCTCCTCCTCCTTCTCTTCATTGCCAAACGCTGACCCAAAAGGGAATTTTTTAGAGGGCCAACTGGCACTCTTTTAAGACAATGTTGACGGAGAGCCACCTACAGGCCCTCTCTCCAAACAATTTTTCCGGAGC
>ONZH01027618.1:0-51649 GCA_900303285.1 Rhinella marina
GAAAAGGAAAAAGAGCTTGCTCTGGCAAGGGGAGTGTCTTTTCTACTGCAGCTAAGGGGACGTGTCCATGCTCTGCCTATCACAGGTCAGGAGCCAATTAAAAGAAGAACCAAAAAAATCTGTTCTTCTTATCAGTTCAAAATCTAATACGTCCCCTATCCGGGTAAATTGTTTGGAGAGAGGGCCTGTAGGTGGGGGGCAGGCTGGGGGGAAGGTGGTTGAGCTGGAAGAGCCAGAGGAGTGCCCCCTTGGCTAGCGTGTGTGGTGGTGACAACAGCCGGATGGAGTTCGAATGACGACGCAGGACCCCAACTTAAAAATTTAGCATCAACCAGTACGGTTGTCAACTCTGAAATTTGTCAAGTGGGGCATGTGTTGTATGCATTCTTCTCAGTTTAATACCATATATGGCACCTATCCGGAAAAATAGTTTGGAGAGAGAGAAAGAGAGGAAAAAGACGTATTTTTAAAAGTGACATTCAGTATAGATCAGTTAAAGAGAAAGAAAGGATCTTATGAAATGGATTCGTATCACTGAGAGCAAAAGAACGTATTTTTTTACGTGACGTGCAGTATCGATCACTTGGAGAGAAAAAGGGGAATCTGCAGACTTGGGCTACTATAGTGCAAACCACTATGGCGGTGACCACAGAGTGAGCGAGTGACACTGAGGGAGCAGGCGAAGCACATAAAAATTTATTATGGCCCTGTATGGAGGCGGTGACAAAAAAATGAGCAAGTGACACTGAGGGAGCCCAGAGGAGAAAACAGGAAGAAATCAGCTGTCATCATGGCTTCACTCACTCCTCCCTATGTGTCTTTCAGACAGGCGCGCTTCGGCACCAGGACGTCACGTATGTGGGAGGAAAGGGGTGTGTCCAGAAGTTGGCGGAGCTATGCAGATAGGTAGGCCGAAGAAGAGCATGATGGTGGGGACGGCCTGTCTCTCCAGTCGTCGGCGAGAGAGATACAGCAGGAGTGCTCCTGCATTGTGGCCGGGGCCTGGAGGCTGTCTCCTTGAGAAATGCTCAGGGTGGCCGAATGCCGGGCTCGATGGCGGCCCCTTTTCGGGTTATCGATTGTCGAAATGTTGGCTTACATCAAGTTTAGTATCTGTTCTTATCAGTCGTTGTTCTTATCGTTTCTCGGCCTTTTGGCAAGATCTTCTTGTCAGAAGGGCCCAATGGTCATGCCCTTGGCCTTGCAGCATCGCCTCCTGTAGGCTTAAGCTGCATGCTGCAATTGGGGGTAGCCCTGTGGGACCGTATGCGATCAGAATCATGGGAGTGAAGATTCGCCACATCGGGACCGGAGAATTCCAGGTCCACAACGGGTTCGGTATCTGCGTGGAAGAAGCAAAGAAGCAGAAGTTTACGTTGGAAGTTTTGGTCCATGAAGTGCTTTTCAAGACTCTGCACATCTGGAGGGAGGACATCCTTTGCTTGCAAGACCCTCGAGGGGGTATGTATACTTTAGTGCTGACTCACCTTGCTGCTTGCCGTTCGGCGCTTGAATGTTTGAAAGGTAATGTAAATAACCCTACCTCGACCAGGCACCCTGACCCACATCCAGCCAGTCGACTTCTCTGACCCAGGGTGTCTGTCCTCCAACTCGCCCTCCTTCTCCCCAGCCAGAACCCTCTAGGGGTATGTCCCACGGACAAGATTTATCCATGGGACTCTTCAGCCACCACTTCCCTGATGTGCCAGCGGACGAGCTGCTATGCCCTGATTCTCAGGACCTTTTCCTGTCTCCGGGGTTATGAGAGTGGGGAGTTAGCAGTGGCGTCTGAGGAGGTGGTGGAAGATGACGACGAGACACTGTTGTCGGAGGTAGTTGTCAGGGACGTCACTGTGGAGTCTGAGGAAGACCTGGGGGATGATGAGAGGACAGATCCTACTTGGGTGGATGAGGCAACTGGAGGCAGTGGTTCAGACTGTGAGGCGACATCAGCTCCACAAGCTGTTGAGAGAACCAGAGGGCAGCGACGAGGGAGTAGCTGGGGCCGAGTCACTACTTCACCAAGTGCTCCTACAGGTCACGCTCCAGCCCGTACTATGCGCCACTCCTTAGTTTGGGAGTACTTTAAGGATGATGAGGCCAATCCTCGTTTGGCGGTGTGCAAGCTGTGCCACACGTCAATGAGTAGGGGTTCAAAACGCAACAACCTGACCACTAGTAGCCTGCGCAAACATTTGGAGCGAAAACACCCCACCAAATGGTTTGCACTTCTGTCAGCTGGTGGTGACGTTGACACAGTTAGTCCAGCAACTGTCTCGTCCAAGCCAGGACGTTGCAGCCTCCAGCCCCGAAAGGACCCCTCCAGCTCCATCTCCCTCCCTCTCCTCCACTCATGTGTCCCAGTGCGGCGTTCAACTGTCTCTACCGCAGACATTTGAACGCAAGCGCAAGTACGCAGCCACGAACCCCCATGCGCAAGCTCTAAATGTGCAAATCGCCAAGCTGATTAGTTTGGAAATGTTGCCGTACAGGATTGTGGATACAGAATCCTTCCGCAACCTTATGGAGGCGGCAGCCCCCCGTTACTCTGTCCCCAGCCGACACTATTTTGCCCGATGTGCCATCCCCGCCCTGCACCGGTATGTGTCTGAGAACATCGCCCACGCTCTCAAAAACGCGGTTTGTGGTAAAGTCCACATGACCACAGATACGTGGACGAGTACCGGTGGCCAGGTACATTACATCTCCCTCACGGCACATTGGGTCAATCTGGTGGAGGCTGGGGCAGAGACCGATCGTGGGGCTGCACATGTGCTACCCACACCACGAATTGCAGGACATAGTTCCGTATGTGTGTCTCCGGCACATTATGCCTCCACCTCCTCCTCCACCACCTCCTCCTCCTCCAAAGTGGCAGTGATGCCCCAATCGTCAAGTCTCGCTTCCTCGATGGCCAGCAGTTTCAGCACTGTGGTAGGGAAGCGGCAGCAGGCAGTCCTGAAACTGCTGAGCCTGGGGGATAAGAGGCACACGGCTGTAGAGCTCTTACAGGGCATCAGGGGGAAGACCAATGCGTGGTTGGCGCCGCTGAACCTTCAGCCAGGAATGGTGGTCTGCGATAATGGGCGTAACCTGGTGGCGGCTCTGCATCTTGGTGGGCTGACTCACGTGCCCTGCATGGCCCACGTGCTCAACTTGGTGGTCCAGCGTTTCCTCAAGACCTACCCCCCCGTTGAGTGAGTTGCTCACCAAGGTGCGGCGCATATGCGCCCATTTTCGCAAGTCCACCACCGATGCCGCGACCCTCAGGACTGTGCAAGGGCGGCTACAACTCCCTGTTCACCGGCTGCTGTGTGACGTTCCCACGCATTGGAATTCAACGTTACACATGCTAGCCAGGGTGTACCAACAACGCAGGGCAGTTGTAGACTGCCAGCTGATCCCCCGAGGTGGTAGTCAGGCCAGTCAGCTTCCTCATGTCTATGCTGAGGAGTGGACGTGGATGGCAGGCATCTACCAGGTCTTAGGTCCCTTTGAGGAGGCAACAGAGATGGTTAGTGGTGATGCACACATCATCAGTGTCACCATCCCTCTGTTGTGCCTCATCCAGAACTCCTTGTGGAACCTAAGATCTGAGGATTCAGCAGTGTCACAGGAGGTGGGGGAAGACAGTGACATTGAGAGCACCCTGTTGTCAGTTTCGCAGGGCAGAACTGAGGAGGAGGAGGTGGCTGAGGAGGAGGAAGAAACTCTTGGGCACCATGCATCAGGGGGTGATTCCATGCTACCTGTTGAGCGGGTATGGGCTGAGGAGGATGAATTGGGGTCGGAGGAAGGGGGGAGGAGGAGATGGAGAGTCCGCTAAGTGAGGAGGCTGAAGGCTTGCGTGTTGGCACAGTAGGGCACATGGCACAATTTATGCTTGGCTGTCTTTGTGGTGATCCCCGGGTCAAGAGGATACTGTCCACCAATGACTATTGGGTGTACACCCTCCTTGACCCACGCTACAAGGACAACTTTGCCCAACTAATACCCATGGAGGAAAGGAGCACCCGAGTCACTTTCTACCACAAGGCCCTGGTTCAGAAACTGCTACAGGCCTTTCCAGACCAGTCAAGCAACAGGGGGCGGACTGCAGTGGCCGAAGTTGGAGAGGAGGGGGAAAGTCAGTGTAGGCGCCAAGGGCAGGGGTACACTATTCCATGCTTTTGCCAAGTTTCTTAAACCCCAGCAAGAGAGTACGACACAGCCACAGGGCAGGCAGAGCAGGGCGGACCAATACCGCGAGATGGTGAGGGAGTATGTCGTGGACCAGACCAACGTCCTGACCGATAACTCCACGCCATATAATTACTGGCTGGCCAAGCTGGACAGGTGGCCAGAACTTGCGCAGTACGCTCTTGAGGTGCTTGCCTGCCCTGCTGCAAGTGTACTGTCTGAAAGGGTTTTTAGTGCCGCCGGGGGTATCATTACGGACAAACGGACGCGAGTGTCCACCGACAACGCTGACATCCTCACATTCATCAAGATGAACAGGTCATGGATATCCCCCCCAGTTCTCATCCCCACCTCAGGCTACCTCCTAAATTGCTTGCTTTCCTCCTCCTCTTCATCTGAGTTGCATATGCAACAATTTTTCAGGAAAGTCATCGCGCTTTCTACTAACAATTTTTCAGGAAAGTCATCTGTCTTTCCAATAACAATTTTTCAGGAAAGTCATCCGTCTTTCTAATAACAATTTTTCAGGAAAGTCATCCGTCTTTCTAATAACAATTTTTCAGGAAAGTCATCCATCTTTCTAATAACAATTTTTCAGGAGTAATGCGGCTTTGTAGCCAAATTTTTTATGAAAGGCCATGGGGTTCTATACACACAGTGCTGACAGAAGCCCATCAGCCTTTCTAAACACAATGCCCACTGCCTCTCCCAAGCGGTTGTGGTGCTGATGTTGCCTCACACTTAAAATAGATCTGTTCCTGTGCCTGATCCACCCAAGTAGAATCTGTCCCATCATAAGAAAGTCCCCCAAGGAGTCCCCACTGTAACTTGCTTCCTATACAACTACCTCACCCCCCGACACCTGTGTCTCTCCATTGTCCACCACCTCCTCAGACAACACTGGTAAATCCCCACTGTCAGCACACTGAGACTGCAAAAGGTCTTGCGAATTGGGGCAGAGAATGTTCTGGGGTAGCACATCAGAGAAGGGGTGACTGTGGGGTTCCAGGGAGTACGTGACCACATGCAATCTCCATCTAAAAAGTCATACTGAGGCTCACCGCCATGCTTTACACTGCCATCTTATTACTGAGGCTCACCACCATGCTTTACACTGCAATCTTATTGAAAGACAGACAATCAGGGGTTCACCGCCAGGTTGTCAGGCAGCATTTTTAAGTGGCGCACCTCCCCCTCCCCCCGACACCTGTGTCTCGCCATTGTCCACCACCTCCTCAGACAACACTGGTAAATCCCCACTGTCAGCACACTGAGACTGCAAAAGGTCTTGCAAATTGGGGCAGAGAATGTTCTGGGGTAGCACATCAGAGAAGGGGTGACTGTGGGGTTCCAGGGAGTACGTGACCACATGCAATCTCCATCTAAAAAGTCATACTGAGGCTCACCACCATGCTTTACACTGCAATCTTATTACTGAGGCTCACCACCATGCTTTACACTGCAATGTTATTGAAAGACAGACAATCAGGGGTTCACCGCCAGGTTGTCAGGCAGCATTTTTAAGTGGGTCACCATTACCGTGTCCCTGAAAATTGCCTTGGGGTCATCACCAGACTATTGGCCAGATTTAGAAAAAATGGTGCAATTAGGGAGCCTCAGAGGCATCCCTACATGCTGCCCCTGGTGTTTCCTATACATTTCCAAGGTGTTTCCATCTTTTTCTGAGGTTTTCACATGTTGGGGCAAACTTGACTGTGCAGAACCTTTGGCCCCTGCAAAAATATTCGGGTCTCCCATAGACTTTAATGGGATTCGTGATTCGGCCCGAACCCACGAATCCCGCGGTGGGATTCGGGTCGAATTCCGAACCCCCGAATCTTTTAGGATTCGCTCAACTCTAGTGTAATGTTACAGTCAAGATCTAGAAGAGCCGCAGTCTTTGATTTTTTGAAAAGCCATGAAGCTGATTTTTTGTGCTTTACAAGAATGTGGAATTTCAGATTCCTCATGTGGTGCTGATTGGTGTGGGGGTGATTCTATTTGGTCAGGGTCTAGTCACAATAGGAATGATGGGATAGGAATTTTGCTTAATAATAGTAAGTTAAGTTTTGAAAGTTACACTGTGGTGGAGGTGGGGCGTTGTTTGATTGCAATTGTGAGATACGGCAAGTGGACAGTAAGGATTGTGAATGTGTATGCTTCTGTGGATAAGGAAGAGCGTTTGGATTTGTTGGAAAAATTGTATGTTTGTATGTCTGGTAGAATGCCGACGATACTGTTAGGTGATTTCAATTGTGTGATTGAGGGAGATAAAATGGATGTGACCGGGAGGAAGTTGTGTGAGATCATTTCGGATTGTTCCTTTTCTGATACCGCCACTGTATTAGGTAAACCTCCTTTGAAAATGTATAAATCTGATAGAGGTCATTGTTCTTCTAGAATTGACTTTGTATTTTGTAATAATGGTTTGGTATGTAAGGACTTTTGTCAAGAGGATGTTATCTTTTCCGATCATATGTGTTTATCTTGTAAAATGGAATGTGATGTAGAGAATGGGTATGGGCGGGGGGTATGGAAACTAAATGTAAGTCTCTTGCAGGATGAGTGTATTATGGTTAGGTTTAAAGCAGAATATGAGTGTTGGAGGAAACGGAAGCATGAGTTTGGGGATTTATTGGAGTGGTGGGAATGGATTAAGAGTAAAATTAAATCTTTCTTTAGGAAATGGGGATATAAGAAAGCTCGAGCTTATCGTTATAAGTGGAAGGATTTAAATTTGAGGTATGAATGGTTGCTGAAATTACGTGGTTTGGGGGTAGACGTGAGTGATTTGCTTGAAAATGTAAGGAAGAAAAAAAAGGAGTTATTGGAAAGTAAAGGGAAACAAATTATTTATAGGTTGAAAGTAGAATTTGTGGATAAAAATGAGAAATGTACCAGGTTTTTCTTTAAAAAAATGTGTGGGAAGAAAACTGATATGAATTAAATTTTTGATAAGGATGGTAAATGTGTTAATGGGAAAGAGGTGATGAGGGTTGTTGAGTTGTTTTTTCAGGAGTTGTTTGCAAAGAAATGGATCGATATGAGTTTAGTGGATGATGTTCTAAGTCATTTGGATGGGAAGTTAAAAGAGGAGGAATGTAAATTAATGTGTCAAGATATTGTGTTAGAGGAAGTTAAAAATGTGGTTATGGGATGTAAGAAGAATAAGACTCCTGGGATGGATTGGATTCCGATTGAGTTGTATATGTGTACTTGGGAATGGATGGGATATGATTTGTTTGAGGTTTTTAGTTTTATGTGGAAAAATGGTGTGTTAAGTACAAGTATGAAGGAAGGTGTGGTAGTTTTGATTCATAAGAAGGATGATAAAAGGAAAATTGTAAATTGGAGACCAATAACTTTGTTAAATGTGGATTATAAGATATTTAGTAAGTTGTTGGCATTGAGGATGAGAGAGGTGATCGGTAGAGTGGTGAAGGAGGATCAAGTATGTGCAGTGCCTGTGAGGAGTATGAATGATAACTTAATATTATTGCGTGATTTGATTGGGGATTGTATGCATAGGAAACGTAAATGTATGCTACTGATGATTGATTTTGAGAAAGCTTTTGATAGAGTGGCGCATAATTTTTTGTTTCTAGTTCTTGCAAGATTGGGGTTTTCTGGAAGGTTTTTGAACAGTGTGAAGTGTTTATATGGAGGTGTTACGAGTAGATTTTTGGTGAATGGATGGTTGAGTAAGGAGGTTAAGATTGAATCTGGAGTAAGGCAAGGATGTCCTAAGTCACCTGTGTTGTTTATTTGTATGATTGAAGTATTATTGTGTTTAATGAGGAAAGATAAGGTGATGAGTGGTATGTTGATTCTGGGAAGTATGGGTAAGTATGTGAGTGTTTTGAGCTACATGGATGATGTTGTTATTATAAATGATAATATGGCTGCGATTAGAAGAACAAAGTTATGGTTGGATCTTTTTTTGTAGTGTGTCTGGATTTAGAGTTAACTGGAATAAGTGTATTTTTAAATGTTTTGGAGATAAAAATATTATGTTAGAGGATGTAAGAAATGAAAAAGGGGCTGTTAAAATTTTGGGTGTATATTTTAATGATGACTTGAGAGGGAATGAAAGTTGGGATGAATGTGTAAGGAAAGTTTGTAAAAAATTAATTTTTTGGAAAATGAGAGAGCTCACTTTGACCGGTAAAGTTTTGATCATTAAGGCTGTTATATTACCTATCATTTTATTTGTGTTCTCTGTGTATCCGGTGAGTGTAAGGAATGTGGGTAAAATTGAGAAAATGATCTTTACGTTTTTGTGGGGCAGCCGTATGGAGAAACTGAAGAGAGAATATGTGTACAAATTGGTTGAGAATGGTGGTTTGGTTCTGACTAATCTTCACTTTTTTTTTAGGTATGAACTACATTAAGATGGTTGTTGTTTTGTTAGGGAACGGAAATAAGAGTTCTTGTATGATTCGGTATATGGCAGGATGGATGTTATATGGGTTGAAATGGTTTGAAAGGGATGCTAGGGTGCCTGTTGCGTTTAGATGTCCTGTGTGGTATGTGATGATCGAGAATTTTATTAAAAATAATGATTTGTTGTCTATTAGTATGAATGAATTTAGAGATAAAAGGGTGGTTATGAAGAAATTAAGAAAGGATGAGTTTGCATGTGATATTTTGACCTTGAGGCTGGATGAAGCAAGTGGAATATGGAAGAATATCTCAATTAAGGGTGTGTCGAATCGTCAAAAGGATATTGCATGGATGAGTTTCCATAACATTTTGCCAGTACGGGAAGTGCAGAAAAAGAGAGAGCTGATAAGATCGGGTATCTGTCCAAGGGAAGGTTGTGGAGAGAGTGAATCTGTGAGACATTTGTTTTGGGGATGTGGATATTCTAAGGAAGTATGGATGAAATTGGGAGTTTTGATTAGGGATTTGACAGGGGTGGGTCAGGTTAATCCAAGAGTCGCGTTATTTGGGATGGGGGCTTGTGGTAAAGTAAGTGTAAGGTTATTGTGGTTTATTATGATGTGTGTGATGGAAAGCTTATGTGATGTGCGTAACTTAATTGTGTTTAAGAGAAAATATGTGTCTGTGTGTGAATGTGTAAAATTAGTTTTGTCAAGGTTATATGTGATCTATTTGTGGGATTGTAAGAAGAATGGTGGGATAGATGCAGAAGGAGTATGGAAGCATAAAAAATGGACATTTCTGGTGAGGATATAATGGTTGAGTTTTTGATTAAATTAATAAATTTAGAAATAAAGAGACCTTGATGATGATCGACCATGCAGTGTATAACTGAAAGTTCTACTGACTGAGTATGGTTATCTGAAGGGAAAAAAAAATAAATCTGTTCTTATCAGTTGCTGTAGCTTTTGGTGGTAAAGTGGTGAGCATAGCTGCTTCCCAAGCAGTTGATCCGGGTTCGATTCCCGTCTATCGCATTATGTGGCCCTGCGGAAAAATTGATTGGAGATGGGGCCTGTATGTGGTCCTCCGGAAAACTTATTTGGAGAGAGAGAAAGAGAGAAAAAAGACATATTTTTAAAAGTGACGTTCAGTATAGATCAGTTAAAGAGAAAGAAAGGATTTTATGAAATGGATTTGTATCACTGAGAGCAAAAGAACATATTTTTAATGTGACGTGCAGTATAGATCACTTGGAGATAAAAAGGGGAATGTGCAGACTTGGGCTGCTATAGTGCAAACCACTATGGTGGTGACAACAGAGTGAGCGAGTGACACTGCGGGAGCAGGCGAACCACAAACATTTTTCGTGGCCCTGTAGGGCGGCGGTGACAACAGAGTGACTGAGTTAGTATGCGGTAGCTGGTGAAGCACCCAAAAATTTAGCCTGACACAGCATGGCTGTTACACCACACAGCATGGCGGTTACACATTGTAGACTTGAGAAAGCTGACTGACCTGACTACCAGTTCTGGTGGAAGTTGACATCTGGCAGTCTACAATCGCTCTGCGCTGCTGGTAAACTCTGGATAACATGTTTAATGTCGAATTCCATCTTGTGGGCACGTCACACAATAGTCGGTGAGCGGGCAGTTGTAGGCGGCGCTGCGCTGCCCTGAGAGTGGCAGCATCTGTGGTCGACTTGCGGAAATGCGCACAGATGCGGCGCACCTTGGTGAGCAAATCAGACAGATTGGGGTATGTTTTGAGGAACCGCTGAACTATGAGATTTAACACGTGGGCCAGGCATGGCACATGTATGAGTCTGCCGAGTTGCAGAGCCGCCACCAGGTTACGCCCGTTGTCACACACAACCATGCCTGGCTTAAGGTTCAGCGGTGCCAGCCACACATCGGTCGGCGCCGTGATGCCCTGTAATAGTTCTTGAGCGGTGTGCCTTTTGTCACCTAAGCTCAGCAGTTTGAGCACCGCCTGCTGGCGCTTAGCCACGGCACTGCTGCTGCACCTAGAGCTACCGACTGAAGGCTCCGTGCCCACGGATGGTAATTCGGAGGAGGAGGTGGAGGAGGAGGGGGGGGGTCGGAGGAGGAGGCATAGTACGTTTGAGAGACCGTGACCGAGGTAGGCCCCGCAATCCTCGGTGTGGGCAGTACATGAGCGGCCCCAGTGTCAGACTCGGTCCCAGCCTCCACCAAGTTAACCCAATGTGCCGTCAGTGATATATAGTGTCCCTGCCCTCAGCACTTGTCCACGTGTCCGTGGTTAGGTGGACCTTCTCAGAAACAGCGTTGGTCAGGGCACGGATGATGTTCTGTGACACGTGCTGGTGTAGGGCTTGGACGGCACATCAGGAAAAATAGTGGCGGCTGGGGACCGAATACCGAGGTTGTGAAAGGCCTCGGTCTCTACCAGTCTATAGGGCAGCATCTTCAGGCTCAGCAATTTGGAGATGTGGACGTTGAGGACTTGGGCATGTGGGTGGGTGGAACTGTATTTCCTCTTGCGCTCCAGCGTCTGCTGTAAAGACAGCTGAACGCTGCGCTGGGACACATTGGTGGATGATGTGGAGGATCGTGGAGGCGAAGGTGTGGTTTTCCGGCGGGAGGCGCTCGTGCCGGGGTCCTGGGCAGGGGGTTGACTAGCAGAGGCAGTGAGTGACACAGGGGAAGAAGCAGTGGTGTGACCCGCAGAAGGTGGTGAATGGCCTTGGTTCCATTGAGTGGGGTGTTTAGCACTCATATGCCTGCGCATGCTGGTGGTGGTTAGGCTAGTAGTGGTGGCACCCCTGCTGATCCTGGTTTGGCACAGGTTGCACACCACAGTCCGTCGGTCATCCTCAATTTCTTTAAAGAACCTCCAGACTTGCGAACATCTAGGCCTTGCCACGAGAGCTTCACTACGTGAAACAGTTGCTGCTGATGCACCAGCTCTGGCCCTGCTTCTCCCTCTGGCCACACCACTGCCTCTTCCAACCTGTTCTGGTGCAGCACTCGCCTCCACCTCAGAAGCACTGTCTTCACTCGGCTTATCAACCCAGCTAGGGTCAGTCACCTCGTCATCCTCCGATTCCTCAGTCTGCTCCCCCCTCGGACTTCCTGCCCTGACAACAACTTCACCACTGTCTGACAACCGTGTCTCCTCATCGTCCGACACCTCTTTACACACTTCTTCCACTAAGTCAACAATGTCATCACCCACAGACTGCTACAGTTGGAAAACTTGGGCATCGGGAAAGAGGTCAGCAGCAACCTGAGAAGTGGTTTGTGACTCTGGGAAGGGTCCAGAAAACAGTTCCTCAGAGTATGCCGGATCGCATTCCAAATTTTCCTGGGAGGGGGCAGACTGGGGGAAGGAGGTTGAGGTGGAGGAGCCAGAGGAGTGCTCCCTTGGGTAACGTGGGTGGACTGCGTGGAAGACTGACTGGTGGACATATTACTTGAAGCATTGTCCTCAATCCACGACATCAGCTGTTCACACTGTTGTGGTTTCCACAGTGCTCTACCACGTGTCCCTGTAAGTTGAGACATAGACATCAAGCTAGGGAGTGTAGCTCTGCGGCGTTCCCCTGCTCCCTCATCAGCAGGTACTGTCTCCCTCTGCCCAGGACCACGGCCTCTGCCCCCTTCAGTAATTGAATGTCCACGCCTACGCCCTCGTTCTCGACCCTTAGCCCTGGGGTTCAACATTTTCTGTATATAAGTGTATTATATATACCAAAAAAAAAAAAATGGGCCTGCTGTACTGAAACCCACAAACTTGTTCAATCTGAACAAGTTAATATATAGGTGGATAAGTTAGAGCAAAATTACGTATTTTATTACGTACCGTGCAGTATGGAGGAATTACACGGAAACTATTAGATTAGGCAGACTTGGTCTGCTTAATTGCAACCCAGACAAATGTCGCACAGAGATTTTTGTAATGTAGCTGTATAAGTGAGAGCAAAAGATCTTTTTCACTGACGTGCAGAATATATCAGAGAGCAAAATCAGCCCCTGCTGACTGTGGCTATTTTCACTGCAACCCAGAAAAATGTCGCACAGAGATTTTTCTAATGTAGCTGTATCAGTGAGAGCAAAAGACCGTATTTGATTACGTGACGTACAGTATGGGTCACCTCAGCAGCTCTATCCCTAATCTCATGCAGGCGGCGTCTGACGCGAGCAGCGCGGGACCAGATTCTTATATTCCCAGGTCATCTGATCTGGCCAGCCAATCCCTGCTATCGACTTGTAGGGGTCCCACGTGATGCTAGGAGGTACCAAAGACTCTCCTGCATGTTGATTGGCTTAGAAAAGGCACCTAACATGCAGGAAGAGGAAGATGCCATTTCCTTGAGGATTGCGATATGCTCGTCCGAGTAGCGAGCATATGCTAATACTCTAATGCTCGAACGAGCATCAAGCTCGGAGGAGCATATTCGCTCATCTCTATTAATGACATCTTTCATCATCTTGTGGGGAGGTTTGTAGTCGTGTATTTGGATGACATACTAATTTATTCTCCAGATATGGTGAAACATCAGGATCACGTTAGACAGGTGTTTCAAATCTTAAGAGACAACAAATTGTATGCAAAATTTGAGAAATGTATTTTTGCTGTACAAGAGGTGCAATTCTTAGGATACCTGCTGTCATCTTCATGTTTTCGTATGGATCCAGAGAAAGTCCGTGCTATTTTGGACTGGGATCGACCTGAAAAGTTGAAGGCTCTTAGCAGTTTTTGGGGTTCACTAACTATTACCGAAAATTTATCAAGAACTATTCGACAATAGTTAAACCCTTAACTGACATGACTATGAAAGGGACAGATGTTTCAGTGTGGTCTGATGCATCATTGCGAGCCCTGGGAAGAGCGGGGGGTGCCTGGTTTACAAAAGTGCCCCAAATATAAAAAAACAAACACACAGACAGACACAGAGACATACTTACCTTCCCTGGCAGCTCCCTCCTCCCGTCCAGCAGGAAGACGGCACGCAGAGTGGTAAGTTTTATCACAGCACCACCTGCTGGACGGGAGGAATCGCTACAAAGTAGAAGCCGGAGGAGGAGGTTAGTGGTTTGTGTTTGTTTTCTATTTTGCAGGATCGTGAATGCTGAGGACTACTTTGGTTTCGTTGGATTACGTCGAACCAGCTTTTATATTTTTTAAATAAAATGGTCAAACAGGGGTCTGGGGGAGTATTTATTTCAATAAAATATTTTATAAGTGTGTGTGTGTTTTTTTTACAACATTGCAGTTTTAGTAATCACGGCTATCTACAGATGGCCCTGATTACTAATACTGGGCTTAGTGCTTGCTGGTATGGCCAGCACTAACCCCCAACATCTATTACCTCGGCACCCACCGCCACCAGGGGTGTCGGGAAGAGCCGGGTACCCGCAGGACCGGACCTTCTAAATTGAGGGTCCGGTTCTGGGACAGCGGCAGGCTGGTACTGTTAGGCTGGGAAGGGACAAATATTTAAATAATTTTAAAAAATGGCGTGGGGTCCCCTCTTTTTTTCTTCTCCAGCGAGATACAAGCAGCAGCGGCAGCCTGGCACTACCAGAGTGGGAAGGGACACGGTTATTGGCCCTTCCCAGCCTAACAGTAACAGCCTGCCGCTGCCCCAGAACCGTACCCTCAATTTAGAAGGTCCGGTCCTGCAGGTACCCGGCTCTTTCCGACACCCCTGGTGGCGGTGGGTGCCGAGGTAATAGATGTCGGGTTAGTGCTGGCCATACCGGCAAGCACTAAGCCCAGTATTTATAATCAGGGCCGCCTGTAGATAGCCGTGATTACTAAAACTGCAGTGTTGTAAAAAAAAAAAAAAAAAAACACTGACCATTTTATTTAAAAAATATAAAAGCTGGTCCGACGTAATCCAACTAATCCGAAGTAGTCCTCAGCATTCACGATCCTGCAAAATAGAAAACAAACAAACAAACACAAATCACTAACCTCCTCCTCAGGCTGCTTCTCATCTGGTGAATAAAAAAAATTACACCTTGAATTCTTCAATGAAAAAAAAAACGTGATAGGTGACGGATCCGTCATGAACTCCATTGAAAGTCAATGAAGGACGGATCTGTTTACTATTCTGTCACACCAAACTGATCAGTCCTCCGTTGACTTTCAATGGAGTTCATGACGGATCCGTCATGACCCCAATGCAAATCAATGGGGACGGATCCATTTACTATTGTGTCACACCAAACGGATCCATCCCCATTGACTTGCATTGGGGTCATGACGGATCCATCTTGGTGCAGGGAGGGGACTCGAGCATTGCGCTTGAGTACACTCAGTGTTCGGCCGAACACTGAGCGGACCCGAGCGTAGGGCCATGCATGTTCGCTCAACACTAGTATTGAGGACTATGTGTCGGCCTGTAGTGTCTGTGCTCACGCTACGGTGACATATACTCGACCTTCTGGACCCTGACTTCCGTTGCCCATCTCGTCGAGACCATGGACTCATTTGTCTATGGACTTTATCACTGACCTGCCTAATTCGTCTGGAAAGACAGTTATTCTGGTGGTAGTTGATCGTTTTAGTAAGATGGCGCACTTTATTGCTTTACTTGGCCTACCTAATGCCAAAACACTTGCACAAGTGTTCGTTGATAATATTGTGAAACTCCATGCCATTCCCACTGATGTGGTCTCGGATCATGGGACTCAGTTCGTATCCAGATTCTGGAGGGCGCTCTGTACTCATCTGGGGGTACAACTGTCCTTCTCTTCGGCTTTTCATCCTATGTCGAACGGACAGACGGAGCGTACTAATCAGAGTCTGGAGACTTACTTGAGATGTTTTGTCTCTGAAAATCAGGAAGAGTGGTCCTCGTTTTTGTCTCTGGCAGAGTTTGCCATAAACAATCGTAGACAGGAGTCCACTGACAAGTTGCCGTTTTTGGGGCATATGGGTTTCAAACGCAGTTTGGCACATTTTCTGGTTCAGATACTTCTGATATCCCTGAGGAAGAACGTTTTTCATCATCATTGTCATCTATATGGCGGAAAATTCAAAATAACTTGATAAATATGGGCAACAAGTAGAGATGAGCGAACATGCTCATCCGAGCTTGATGCTCGTTCGAGCATTAGGGTATTTGCATATGCTCGCTACTCAGACGAGCATATCGCGATCCTTGAGGAAATGGCATCTTCCTCTTCCTGCATGTTAGGCGCCTTTTCTCAGCCAATCAACATGCAGGAGAGTCTTTGGTACCTCCTAGAATCACGTGGGGCCCCTACAAGTCGATAGCAGGGATTGGCTGGCCAGATCAGATAACCTGGGAATATAAGAATCTGGTCCCGTGCTGCTCGCGTCAGACGCCGCCTGCATGAGATTAGGGATAGAGCTGCTGTCTGTCAGGGAGAGTGTTAGGGCCTCAATTTAGATGTTGGTTAGGCAGGAATCACCCACAAAGAACCCAACAGCCCTTCTAAGGGTTACAAGCACCTTTTTTTCTTGGTCTTCTCCTGGCTGCTGGCTGGGATTTGTAGTGCAGCTACCGCCATCTTGGCTGCACAATGTTAGGCGTAAAATTAGAATGTGGTTAGGCAGGAATCATCCACAAAGAACCCAACAACCCTTCTAAGGGCTACAAGCACCTTTTTTTTTTGGTCTCCTGCTGGCTGCGACTGGCGGTAGAAGGGACAGCACGTAGTCCACACAGACCCAAATGAAATTGCCCAAAGTCCTCTCAGTACTCATTTTTGCTGCTGCTGGTGCTGCTGCTGTACCTTGGCTTGCTGGGATCTGTAGTGCAGTCTAGGGAATATGTTTTTTTTAATCATTTCTATACACTACAGTCCAGTGAACAATTATGTAGTGTACTGTACAGTAGCGTCAGTCTAGGGAATACGTTATTTCTCAGTTATATATACTACAGTCCAGTGAACAATTATATAGTGTACTGTACAGTAGCGTCAGTCTAGGGAATACGTTTTTTCTCTCTGTTATGTATACTACAGTGCAGTGAACAATTATTTAGTGTGCTGTACAGTAGCGTCAGTCTAGGGAATAAGTTTTTTCTCAGTCATGTATACTACAGTGCAGTGAACAATTATGTTGTGTGCTGTACAGTAGCGTCACTCTATAAAATATGTTTTTTCTCAGTTATAGGTACTACAGTCCAGTGAAAAATGGAGTGGTTTGCGGTAAAATAGCCGCCATTTAAAGACTACGTTTCTTTTCTCATTTATATGTACTACAGTCCAGTGAACAATTCTGTAGTGTGCTGTACAGCAGCGTCAGTCTATAAAATACGTTTTTTCTCAGTTATATGTACTCCAGTCCAGTGAACAATTATGTAGTGTACTGTACAGTAGCATCAGTCTAAGGAATACGTTTTTTCTCTTAGTTATATATACTACAGTCCAGTGAACAAATATTTAGTGTGCTGTACAGTAGTGTCAGTCTAGGGAATACGTTTTTTCTCTCAGTTATATATCCTACAATGCAGTGAACAATTATTTAGTGTGCTGTACAGTAGCGTCAGTCTAGGGAATACGTTTTTTCTCTCAGTTATGTATACTACAGTGCAGTGAACAATTCTGTAGTGTGCTGTACAGTAGCGTCAGTCTATAAAATACGTATTTTCTCTCAGTTATATGTACTACAGTCCAGTGAAAAATAGAGTGGTTTGCGGTACAATAGCCGCCATTTAAAGACTATGTTTTTTCTCAGTTATATGTACTACAGTCCAGTGAAAAATGTAATGGTTTGCGGTAAAACAGCCGCCATTTAAAGACTACGTTTTTTTCTCATTTATATATATTACAGTTCAGTGAACAATTCTGTAGTGTGCTGTACAGTAGCATCACTCTATAAGATACGTTTTTTTCTCAGTTATATGTACTACAGTCCAGTGGAAAAAGGAAGTGGTTAGCGGTAAAATAGCCGCCATTTAAAGACTACGTTTTTTTTCTCATTTATATGTACTACAGTCCAGTGAACAATTCTCTAGTGTGCTGCACAGCAGCGTCAGTCTATAAAATACGTATTTTCTCTCAGTTATATGTATTACAGTCCAGTGAAAAATGGAGTGCTTTGTGGTAAAATAGTCGCCATTTAAAGACTACGTTTTTTCTCAGTTATATGTACTACAGTCCAGTGAAAAATAGAGTGTTTTGCGGTACAATAGCCACCATTTAAAGAATACGTTTTTTCTCAGTTATATATACTACAGTGCAGTGAACAATTCTGTCGTGTGCGGAATAGTAGCCGCACTCTAGTGTTGACACCAACAAGTGACCAAGTTAGTTGAGGTAGCAGGTGAAGCACATAAAATTTTACACTGACATAGCATGGCGGTGAACCCAGAGTGACCAAGTTACACTGAGGTAGCAGGTGAAGCACTTAAAATTTTACACTGACACAGCATGGCGGTGAACCCAGAGTGACCAAGTTACACTCAGGTAGCAGGTGAAGCACATAAAATTTTACACTGACACAGCATGGCGGTGAACCCAGAGTGACCAAGTTACACTCAGGTAGCAGGTGAAGCACATAAAATTTTACACTGGCACAGCATTGCGGTGAACCCAGAGTGACCAACTTACACTCAGGTAGCAGGTGAAGCACATAAAATGTTACACTGACAAAGCATGGCGGTGAACCCAGAGTGACCAAGTTACACTCAGGAAGCAGGTGAAGCACATAAAATTTTATCATTGATGATGCCACCAGCTGCACTGAAGACCCGATCTGACAAAATGCTAGCGGCAGGGCAGGCCAGCACCTCCAAGGCGTACAGCGCCAGTTCGGGCAACGTGTCCAGCTTTGCAACCCAGTAGTTGTATGGAGCAGAGTGATCACGCAGGATATTGGTATGGTCACCTAGGTACTCCCTCACCATCTTTCTGAACAGCTCCCCCCTACTGGGGGACGGGTGACATAGTCTTGCTGGGGTGCCATAAAACTTGCAAAGGCCTTGGAGAGTGTTCCCCTGCCAGTGCTTGACAAGCTGCCTGATCCCCTCCTCACCCCCGCTAGTTGGCCCACAGAACTACGTCCTCTGCCGCTAGCGGTGTCAGATGGGAAGGATAGTTTCAGCTTGTGCACTAGGGACTGTTGATATTGATTCACTCTCATACTCCTTTCCTCTACAGGAATGAGAGTGGAAAAGTTCTGCTTGTACCTGGGGTCCAGGAGGGTGAACACCCAGTAATTGGTGTTGTCAAAAATGCTTCTAACGCGAGGGTCACGGGAAAGGCAGCCTAACATGAAGTCAGCCATGTGCACCAGAGTCCCAACACGCAATAA
This sequence comes from Rhinella marina, assembly GCA_900303285.1. NCBI lineage: Eukaryota > Metazoa > Chordata > Amphibia > Anura > Bufonidae > Rhinella > Rhinella marina. Next base: position 18,841 of record ONZH01027618.1, read on the forward strand.
TCTCCTCAATAGGCTGACTCTCCATTTCCTCCTCCTCCTCCAACTCCTCCTCTTTAGCCCATACATGCTCAACAGATAAGAAGGAATGAGCATAGGTACCCTCTTCAGACTCGCCAACAGTCTCCTTTTCTTCCTCCTCTTCCTCCTCATGCTCCTCCTTCTCGAATTCGCGCTGAGAAACAGACCTGAGGGTGGTCTGGCTATCAAGCAACGTATCTTCTTCCCCCATCTCCTGTGACAAGCGCAAAGCCTCTGACTTCATGCTGAGCAGTGACTTTTTCAGCAGACAAAGCAGCGGGATGGTGATAATGGCGGCATCGCCGCTGACCATCTGTGTTGACTTATCAAAGTTCCTTAACACCTGACAGATATCAAACATCCACGTCCACTCCTCATTGTACACTTGAAGAAGTTGGCTAAGCTGACTACCAGTTCTTATGGAAGTTGTCATCTTGTAGTCTACAATTGTTCTGCGCTGCTGGTAAACCCTGGGTAACATGTGTAATGTGGAATTCCATTGTGTGGGCACGTCGCACAACAGTCGGTGAGCAGTCAGTTGTAAGCGCCGTTGCACTGCCCTGAGAGTGGCAGCATCTGTGGTTGACTTGTGGAAATGCGTCCAGATGCGTCGCACCTTGGTGAGCAAATCAGGCAAATTGGGGTAGGTCTTGAGAAACCGCTGAACCACAAGATTGAATACGTGGGCCAGGTAGGTTTTACATGCAGTGTTTATATGGGTTGTTGTTACTTTGGGAAATAGTATTGGTGTATAATGGCACATGTGTGAGCCTGCCGAGTTGCAGAGCCACCACCAGGTTACGCCCGTTGTCACACACAACCATGCCTGGTTTGAGTTTCAGAGGCACCAGCCAAAGATCTGTGTGCGCCTTGATGCCCTGTAACAGCTCTTAGGCGGTGTGCCTCTTGTCACCTAAGCTCATCAGTTTCAGCGCCGCTTGTTGGCGCTTACCCATGGCAGTGCTGCTGCACCTAGAGCTACCGACTGAAGGCACCGTGCTCACAGATTGTATTTTAGAGTAGGAGGAGGAGGAGGAGGAGGGGTTGGAGGAAGAGGCATAAGTCTGAGAAACCGTGACCGAATCCTCGGTGTGGGCAGCACATGAGCGGCCCCAGGGTCAGACTCGGTCCCAGCCTCCACCAAGTTAACCCAATGTGCCATCAGTGAGATATTGTGTCCCTGCCCGCCAGCACTTGTCCACGTGTCCGTGGTTAGGTGGACCTTCTCAGTAACCGCGTTGGTCAGGGCACGGATGATGTTCTCTGACACGTGCTGGTGTAGGGCTGGGACGGCACATCGTGAAAAATAGTGGGGGACCAAGTACTGAGGGACAGCCACCGCCATCAGGTTGCAGAAAGCTTCAGTCTCTACCAGTCTATATCACAGCATCTCCAGGCTCAGCAGTTTGAAAATGTGGACGTTTAGGGCTTGTGCATGTGGATGGGCGGAACTGTATTTGCGCTTGCGCTCCAATGTCTGATGCAAAGACAGCTGAAGGCTGCGCTGGGACACATTGGTCTAGGGTGTGGAGGATCGTGGAGGTGAAGGGGTGGTTGTAGGGTGGGAGGTGCTCGTGCCGGGGTCCTGGGCGGGGGGTTGACTCGCCGAGCCAGCATGTGACACAGGGGAAGGAGCAGTGGTGTGATCCTCAGAAGGTGAACAGCCTAGGTTCCATTGAGTCATGTGTTTAGCACTCATATGCCTGCGCATGCTGGTAGTGGTTAGGCTGGTAGTGGTGGCTCCCCTGTTGATCCTAGTGTGGCACAGGTTGCACACCACAGTCCGTCGGTCATCCTCACTTTCTTTAAAGAACCTCCAGACTTGCGAACATCTAGGCCTCGGCACGGGAGCTTCACTCCGTGAAACAGTTGCTGATCTACTTGCTCTGGCCCTGCTTCTCCCTCTGGCCACCCACTGCCTCTTCCAACCTGTTCTGGTGCTGCACTTGCCTCCCCCTTTTGAAGCACTGTCTTGACTAGGCTTACCAACCCAGCTCGGGTCAGACACCTCATCATCCATCTGCTCTTCCTCCGATTCCTCACTCTGCTGCCCCCTGGGACTTACTGCCCTGACAACAACGTTAATGTCTGACAACCGTGTCTCATCATCATCAGACACCTCTTGATGCACTACTTGCACACTCTCATCACCCACAGACTGCGAAAGTTCTAAATTTTGGGCATCGGGACAGAGCAACTGCTCAGGTTGCTGTTGAGCGTGGTTTGTGTCTCTGGGTAGGGTCCTGAAAAGACTTTCTGTGAGTATGCAGGATCTGAATCCATATTTTCCATAGGGGGGGCGGGGGCAGGCTGGGGGGAAGGAGGTTGAGCTTGAGGAGCCAGAGGTCTACCCCCTTGGCTAAAGTGGGTGGACTGTGTGGAAGACTGGGTGGTGGATAAATTACTGGACACCTTATCCGCTATCCACGTCATCACCTGTTCGCACTGTTGTGGTTTCAATAGTGGTGTACCACGTGACCTTGTAAGTTGCAAGATGAAGCTATGGAGCGAAACTCTGTGGCGTTCCACTGCTCCCTCATCAGTAGGTACTGTGACACTCTGCCCAGGACCACGGCCACTGCCCCCCTACATCACTTGGACGCCCACGTCCTCGACCCTTAGCCCTTGGGTTCAACATTTTGTGTAATCACTAAACTGTCGAATTAATATCTGAGGCCAAAAACGTATTCTCTAGACTGCGGATAGTGTACCACACACCACAGAATTTTTCACTGGACTGTATTAAATGTATCTGAGAGAAAAAAACTTATTCTCTAGACTGCCGCTAGTGTAACGCACACCACACAATTTTTCACTGCACTGTAGGATATATGAATGAGAGAAAAAAATGCATATTTTCTAGACTCCGGCTAGTGTGCAGCACATGACAGAATTATGTACTGCACTGTAGGATATATAACTGAGAGAAAAAAATGTATACCCTAGCCTGACGCTACTGTACAGCACACGACATAATTGTTCACTGGACTGTAATATATATAACTGAGAGAAAAAACGTATTCCCTAGAATGCACTACAGATCTCAGCAAGCCAGGGTACAGCAGCAGCAAAAATGAGTACTGAGAGGACTTTGGGCAATTTCTTTTGGGTCTGAGTGGACCACGTGCTGTCCCTTCTGCTACCAGTCGCTGCAGCCGAGATGGCGGTAGCTGCACTACAAGTCCCAGACAGCAGCCAAGAGGAGGCCAAACAAAAAGGTCGTTGTAGCCCTTAGAAGGACCATTGGGTTCTTTGTGGATGATTCCTGCCTAACCACATTCTAATTTCACGCCCTAACAGTGTGCAGCCAAGATGGCGGTAGCTGCACTACAAGTCCCAGCCAGCAGCCAGGAGGAGACAAAAAAAAAAGGTGCTTGTAGCCCTTAGAAGGGCTGTTGGGTTCTTTGTGGGTGATTCCTGCCTAACCAAAATCTAAATTGAGGCCCTAACACTCTCCCTGACAGACAGCAGCTCTATCCCTAATCTCATGCAGGCGGCGTCTGACGTTCACCGCCATTCTGTGTCAGGGTAAAATTTTAAGTGCTTCACCTGCTACCTCAGTCTCACTTGGTCACTCTGGGTTCACCGCCATGCTGTGTCAGGGTAAATTTTTGGGTGGTTCACCTGCTACCTCAATCTAACTTGGTCACCAAGCTGTCACCACGCTGTGTCAGGCTTATGCCTGCGTCGTGGGGCGGGGCATATGACAGCAGTGCCAGCATGAGCAGTGGTGTCACCCGCATTCAGTGATGGACCTTCGTTGCACCTAGTTGGGTGCTTTACTAACATGTGATGGGCATGTGCCTTGCCCATCTTGGTCTGGGGCATCACAATTGTCTTGAGGGTCACCACCAGGCTGTTGCCCAGAATTTGGCATAATGGTACAATTAGGCAGCCTCAGAGCATCCATGCATGCTGCCCCTACTGTTTCCTGTCCATTTCCGTGGTGTTTCCATCATTTTCTGAGGTTTCCAGGTTTTCACGCAACCTTACCTATGCAGAGCTCTGGTCCCCTGCAAAAAATGCTTGAGTCTCCCATTGACTTCAATGGGGTTCGTTATTCGAAATGAGCACCCGAGCATCAGGAAAAATTTGACTCGAATAACGAGCACCCGAGCATTTTAGTGCTCGCTCATCTCTAGCAACAAGTACAAACGTGTGGCTGACGTATGAATGGTCCAGACCTAAGATTGGGTGATTCTGTGTGGCTGTCCACGAGAAACATTAAGTTGAAATTTCCATCTTGGAAGTTGGGTCCAAGATTTATTGGTCGATATAAGATCACTGCCATCATTAATCCTGCAGCATTTTGTCTTGAGCTTCCTCAGGCCCTGAAAATTCATAATGTGTTTCACAGATCTTTGTTGAAGATATATGTTGAACCATTGGAGCCATCTCCCTTACCACCCGTGCCTGTCATGGTGGACAGCAGTTTGGAATTCCAAATCGCCAAGATTATTGACTCTCGAGTTCTCCGTAGATCTCTTCAGTATCTTGTTCACTGGAAGGGTTATGGACCAGAGGAGAGGATGTGGGTACCGGCGTGAATGCCGGGGTTTGGGTATCTGACGTGAATGCCAGTCGTTTGGTGAAAGCTTTTCACCGGTCTCAATGGGATAAAGTTGGTCCTGGGCGTACTGTCATGGACATTCCTGCGACAGGTATCAGGATGTCTGTCAGATTGGTTCTCCTTTGGTTGTTTTGTTGCTGGCATTCACCACACCCTCCCCCTTCAGGTGTAGGTGTAGGTGTTTTATCAATTATCTTTGTCTATTTAGTGTTGCTTCTCCCACCATGCTGTGCGGTTTATACTTTCTGTGGTTTGCTGGTGTGTTTCTCTGTGGAGATCCCATTGCTGCCATTATCTTCAGGAAAGTTAAGTGTCTTCTTTCCCTTTCGTTTATTTGTGTATATCTTCCCTGTGTTTTGGTGTTTGGGCCTGAGGGGAGACTACTGTTCGTAGTTGGTGGAGGAACAGTTTGTCTCATTCCAGTCACTGGCTTCAGGGTCCTTCAGGGACAGTTAGGGTCCCAGGTTTCCAGCGTATGAACTCGCCTACCTTCTAGGCCTGTTCATACTGTTAGTAAGCCAGGACTGGAGTCGGGGTTTCAATAGGAGGTGACCATCTGCCTTCACTAGTTCCAGGCCTAATCCCATTTCCTTTTCCCCCTCTTCCTCCTGCGTTTGGTGTGGAATATCCCCCCCACACCAGAGCGTGACACCAGCAGGCACAATGCAGTGATATAATCGAATCTATTGGGATGAGAAGACGAGGACAGGCCGGGGGATGATCCATGGCCGTGTTCTCTTCTACTCAGTCCAGCAGGCACTGCATCGAGCCTGCTGGAGAGAGCATGGCTGGGAATGAGGCCAGGCCGTAATGGATGACAAACACACACAGCCCAGACCTCACTTTTGCACACACAATGTAGTCATTATTACTGTGTGTGTGTTGCAGATTTTTTCAGTGGAGAAATTGACCTGCTGTGTGGATTGAGAAATCTGCAGCATGTCAATTATGTTTGTAGTTTTAGCTTCTGATTTTACCCTTTTCTAATAGGGTGAGATGTTCTGCAAAACTGCAAAGCCGCACCAGTGTAGAATCCAGGAAACATTGCTTTACCACTTCTAAGTCAGTTTATAGCAGGCCAGTGCTAATTCCTCCAAGGGGGATGTGTATTCCAGACGGAGGTGCAATTTACAGACAATATTACAGAATGGTGGCATCAAAGTATACAGAATCACACAACATATACATAAAATCATACACAAATATTCAAAACTACAACGTAGGACTCTATTTATCACAGCTTTGCTTGCTATAATTTAACATCCTTTCCTTACTACCTCCAACAGATTGCTATTGGACTTTACAGGGAGAAAGCATTAGAGGAGAGGAATACAACTCCCAGCATGTCCAGACTATTATGTGATATCAGAGGACAACACAGGGAGCATGAATAAAAGCAGAGAACTACAACTTCCAGCACGTCCTGGCTATTAGAATGTGATATCAGAGGCCATTACAGAAGGAAGAGGTGTAAGCCTAGTACCGGGGGATACAGTGAAATCACGAACGAGGAAAACATCTCCAACACATTTTTTGCCAAAAACATATTTTACTTAAACGTGGTACGTGACCACAGATGCTGGTTACGCACAAATACATTTACATACACCTAGACAGAAGGCTGAGACCCTTGTGCTGTACAGCGCGGTGCCCTCCGGTGGATGCTGGAGGTAAGAGCGTTAAATTTTCCTACTGATGGGCTCAAATAGACCAACTACACCTTACCTGTTATTACCCTGGAATCAGGAACAATTATTTGGGTGTGTGATGTGGGCTAGCCTGCGGTACAGCACAACGGTTTGCAATCTATTTCCATGCTATAATATTCCCCCCAATAACTGATCAAATAGCACGTGCCTATAGTGTTTCTCCTGAATAAACACCAGCCTGGCTTGAATTTGTTGTGGAGTTTATCAGCTCTCCGGTGTGAACTGTCACTTTAAACGCCAAGTCCTTGGCACCTATGGCGACATATACATATAGTGCACCACACATGCACAGGTCATACTTATCTATAGGCACACACAGGTTACAGATATAGATACAGTTATATACAGTATACACACATGCAATACATTTAGGCACACACAGGTCATATATAGCTATAACAGACATACACTGTAGAACACGCGTAGCTAATACAGGCCATACATAGTTATAGAATATAGATATATATACACATAAAACAATCAGAACACACAGATTACATACAGTAGTCATAGACACAATCATTTATACAGTAAACTTATACCTGTATACACACCGGTCCATGCATAGCTATAGATGCACGCATACTGTAGGTCATGTGTATAGATACACACATGCAGTACACTCAGACATGCAGGCCATACAAAGCTATGCACACATACAGTGCACTCATACACACATATACAGGTCATACATAGCTATAGATACACACACATGCAGTATATATATATATATATATATATATATATATATATATATATATACACATACACACACACACACGTGCTACATAGCTGTAGACATAAGGTACGTTACTTGACAACTACAGTTGAGACTCCCCCTAGTGATGTCACCTGGTGCAAAGAAATTAGTTATGTGACTGTGACATCATAAAAATACTTGAAAGGTCCTAAACACTATTAGATTGGAAAATCCTAGTCCACACCTGCATATATGGTACTTTTAGAGATGAGCAAAGTTGTTTGATCCAACTGCCTCGCTGAATAAAAAAAAAAAATAATCACTTTGTGACAAATTACTTAGTCACAAAGTGCATTTGCTGATCACGGCATCTGTGATCCATATAAAAGCATTTTAGTGTTTTCAATAAAAAAAAAAATTAAATTGTACTTATCTCATCCATTTGATCGCGAAGAGGCCGCCACTGCCATCTTGCTTGAAGATCCGGCTTGAAATCTTGTACATTGCGTGCATGAGTTTTCACAGGTTTTTTTTTTTTTTTTTACTGCCATTTCAGATAAAATATGTAGATTTGTTATCACAAACCATGAGGTAATTCCGCTTCGCAGCTAATAAAATTTTTCCTGAAATTTGGATCAAAGTCCACATAAAGTCCACTTTATGAACTTCGATTCGCTCAATACTAAGTACACTCCATAGAACCTGCCTTCAAAACAGCTTCCAGCAGCGCTGGAGACCACCTATTTGCACTGGTGACATCACTGGGCTCACTGCTAGGTGGAAGTCTCTGCTTAGTGATGCAAAGCCCAATACGTCAACGCCACAAAACAAAGACTTGCGCTTCCCAATGCAGTGTGACAAGGGGAGCTTTGGGGCAAGGAAATGCTTATGTGCTCCATTAATATGTAGTCTATAAATAAAGAACAGCTTATACCCAGGTTCAGTCCTGAATCCAGAAAACCCCTTTAATTAATCCTATAAAAATCAATACATATGTTCACACCAAATAAAATACATAGATAAATCGGGTTAGTTTCAAAACAGTGAATTTTTAGATAACAGAGGATCTCACAACATCGACTGGTTTCTACACTGCATTGTATCTTAGTCCAGTGACAACAATGGGTTGCACAATGGCATTCAACCAGGCAGTAAGAAACAAGTTAACTGTGGTTATCTTACCAGCTCTGAAGTTGCGGTTGGGTTTCCCGTCATAACTCTGGGTTCATTTAGGCACCTAGGGAATGGACCAAATATGTTTTTCAAGTCAGCATGTCTTTAAAAAATCCCTAGATATCCCTATCAGGTTGCCACACTGTCCCCGGTACCTATACACAGAGTAACCTGCCCCCAGCCTCAAACACCTTGTTTAGACTCTATTCTCAAAAAATCCCATGTCGCCTTTTACCCAACAGATCTTCAGGGGACAAGCTATGGTGTATGAGGTACTCAGGATAAAAGAGCTGGCTAAAACAAAGCAGCGACGGGCGAAACTGCTAGTGGTGATCTGATTACATCACCAGCATGGCAGCAGACTAATGTTCAGTAGTGCTGCAGTGGCAGTTTGAAGGCTAACCAGATTTATCTATATATATTGATTCTAAAAGGGGTTAATTAAATGTTGAGTTTTATTGTGCAATTTCACCCGTCAGATTGTTTAGAACCTGAACAATGCCCATTGGAAGAGTACACCCAACTTTCAATCACCTGGAGTACTGTCCGCATCCAAGTTTTTGTCCTGACTAAGGACAACATAAACATATGACACATCCCCTTAGAAAAAATATGGGCCACCTGGTAGATCCAGTACCAATGCTCTGGTTCTCCCATCTGGGTTTTTATTTACCATCACATTGACTACACTTGACTTGACGTCTGCAGCCAATCATTGCCAATCATTGTTGTTGTGCTGCAGCCAGATGGCCAGAGCTTGGCTATTAGAACCTGAGTAGTGAATCCACTAGGTAAGTACTGCCCACTTCTTCATTGCAGCCTATCCCCTGTGTTACCTGTTTGTTTGTTTTTTTGTTGTTGTTTTTTTTTTACAACTCTTGTAAAGACTTTAACTGGACACTTTTAGATATATTAATGGTATATTATTATTTTGAAGTGCAGATATTCAGCATTTGCACAGTCAATGTGACACTAAAGTGTTAAGTGGATACAAATAATGTTGTTTTAATATGTTGCTATTTCTAATTTCAACCTTTCTCTTCAGCAAACAGGCATGTAATTGGCTACGTCTATCCATCTTGAGAACAAATAACAGATTTACTCTACATAAAGAATGTAAAAAAATATAATGACAAATTTATTTACTGTCAACATTTCTTGCTTACTCAGTTGTAGTCCGTCTGTTCTCTAAAATGTCCAGAGTCGATACTAATACTTTGTGAGTTAATATTTTGGAGATTTGGCATTGCACATGACATACTGTACTGTACAGAACTGATGGGATTTAATTATTCCTTTCAGATATTATTTCTTTAAAGACTGTGAATGTTAAGATATTGTAATTTGATACATAACAGATGGAAATTATTCTGGTAGGACTCCCAAATGTTTATAAAACTACTGCTAAAAACTCTACTTATTGTGCTATAGTTTCCAAAATTTGCTCATATTTTAATTCTAATGAGTGCTTTAGCATCACAAAAGCTGGTGCGATGGGATTTGATCATATTTGCCTGCCAGTTTCAGATTTGGACTTGAAGATAGCCAGATGTTTCAGTCAGAATAAAGTATACTGGGGTAAAATATCTCCTCCCCAGTCACCTGTTTTGTATAATTTGGTTGGACCTTTTTTTTTGTATTCTGCACAATTTGTATATACTGCAAATATATGAAAGCAACCCTATAGTTCAAACACAATCACAGAAAAAAAGTGGTCTAAAATGGCAGAAAATGCTCAAAAACCCCAAATGCTGTAGTGCATTTATGACCGGGGGAACAAATCCTGCACATGTGGTCCGCTGCTGAACGTAATCCCCAGCAAAAATGCATACAATGGAGGATGCCTGCAGCGGACCACATGTACCACAACAACATCCTACACAGGATAACCAAGTGTACAGATGTGACAAACTTTCACAGAAAATGGTGCACTACAACGGTGAATGCAATTGACAATATATGGCTAACCCTCACACCGATGTTAAAATGAGACTTTCGCCAATATATTCTTATATCAAGAACATACCGGAGCCCGCACACCCCGCCAAGGTATCTCAAGTGGCACGGGGCCTAACGCTCACCCTACTATGGTATAGGTAATTGCAGATAGGGGCATGAAGTCCAACACACAGCAACCAGCTCGCAGTTACCTCCAGCGTGAAATCACACATACGATGGGAGGGGGGTGGAGACTGTGAGTCCCTCTTAACCTTGATGTCATGTGACCCAGGCTGCAAAGGTGCACCTGAATGTTGCCCATTAGTCAAATCAAGGCACATTCAACCTGGAGTTGCCACACCTCCAGGTATAAATGTCCAAACACAGTCACAGAAAAAAAGTGGTCTAAAATGGCAGAAAATGCTCAAAAACCCCAAATGCTGTAGCGCATTTATGACCGGGGGAGCAAATCCTGCAGACCTTGATGGGGTGCTCGGGCTCCGGTATGTTCTTGATATAAGAATATATTGGCGAAAGTCTCATTTTAACATCAGTGTGAGGGTTTAGCCATATATTGTCAATTGCATTCACCGTTGTAGTGCACCATTTTCTGTCAACCCTATAGTTCACAGTAAATATTTCACTGTACATATAAAAAAAATCACTCACACAACAGTTTGATGTCTATACTAACTTCTACACTGCCTTAAAAGAGTTGTCTCATCTCAGACACTGTCTTATAGGTACAGGTCCCAGCAGTGGGACCCACATCTATCTTCTAAATGGAGTCCCGCAAAGTGGTTGCTGGAGGACTCTGGTCCGGCCACCATCAAGTGGTCTCCCCATAGAAGTGAATGGGAGTGCACCGCGCATGACAGGCCACTGCTCCTTTTCACTTCTATGGGCCTTACGCAAAAAGTCGAGCCAGCTCTTGGCTATTTTTAAAAGCCCCATAGAAATGAATGGAGAGCAGCTGCGCTGAACATGTGCAGTGCACCCTCCACCACTTTCGGGACTCCATTCTCAATATATCTGCCGGTCCCAGTGGTGGGATCTGCACCTATCAGACGATGGGGACACATCCTAGCAATGTGCCCCCATTGTCTGAGATGAGACAACCCCTTTAATTTCAAATTAATTTATATATTTCCATAAGATTACATTTTTGGTTATATAAAGTTATCATCTATCCTCAGGATGCATAGGGGATAACTATTAGATTCATGGGAGTCCCAGCAGTAAGGGATAACTTTATTTAACCAGAATATCCCTTTAAGGTTATGCTCACATGTGAAGGATATAAGGCAGGTTTTCATGCGGCAAAATCAGCAGCATTGTACAGTACCAGCAAAGTGCATAAGAGTTAAAGAAACCTCCTCCACACACAGCAGAAAAAGTCTTCAGTGTGTAAATTGACCTGTAGAGCGGATTTGAAATCTGCAGCATGTCAAGAAGGTGCACTTAGGACATTTTGTAGGATGCTGCTCATTCACTTTGAATGAGAACAAACATGCTACACAAATAGAATAGAGCATCAGCAGACGCACTATAAATTAATAATTTTTTTCCACGTTGATTTACATATTCAAATTCATGTATCCTATAGCTATAATGCTTTCATTTCAGTTTTCATTCCTGCTTTTCAAGCAAGAATATGTAAACAACTATAACAAAATCACAATAAATCTCTGTTAGTAAATCCAATAAAAAGACATGCATCTATTAAAATCAACCACACACAATGGAACCAATAAGGGACAATGAGGACACCTGGTGGGCAAAAAATGTAATTGCCAAGATCACATGCCTATAATAAATTACATATACTGAGCACACTTAGTGTTTAACATAGCAGCAAGTGCCAAGTAACGGACACCTTACACCATTGGTGTTCCACTCGCGATATGTTTTGCATATGCTTCATCGGGGATATAGTGGTTTACATATTTTTCTTTTAGTGTTTGCTGAAATCCATCCAATGTGAGAACATGATACTAGGGTAATAAGTGTATAAAAGACAAGGTTTTCCAATGGTGCATCATCCCCATATGAAGCATTGAGAAACACATCAGGAGAGGGACACCAGTGGTAGGCAGGTGTCCGTTTCCATTCTATCAAACTTTCTTTATGGTATAATTTTACCTGTCTGTGCTTACCTTGATCTATGTCGTTACTTGGCACTTGCCGCTATGCTCAACACTAGATGCATTCAGTATATGTAATTTATTGTATGTATAGGATCTCGGTATGGTGCCATTACTTGTTTTGTCCACCAGGTGTCCCCACTTTCCCTTATTGGTTCCATTGTGTGGAAGATGTTAATAGATATATTTGTCTTTTTATTGGATTTACTAATAAAGATTTATTGGGATTTTGATACAGTGGTTTACATGCTCTCTTTTGGTGTTTGATATTATCATATAACGCAGTATCATTAGGTCAGGTACTGATAGGTAACTTTTCATTTCTTGCTGTTAATTCTTTTTTCCAGGACGTCCCTCCATGACAGCACCATGGAGGATGTCCTATTCATATCTGTAGGGACAGGAAGCGAGAGAGGTTAAAAGGCCCCTCCCCACCCCCATACTCTAGTGTTCTTCCTGTCCCTACTTGGGATGAAGATATTGTCGTTTTACCTGAAAGGACTACGGATGTGTCGGAGGGTTCGGCCTCTCCTCATGCCTTCAAGAACATCATGGGTCAGCACCTCTCTGGGAAGGGGTCCCCTAGCCTACCCCGATACCAATTTTTTGAAAGCCGCGGTATCGGGGCGCCGATGCCGCTTCTCTCCATTGAGCTCTGGGCTCGGCAGCGGCTCCACCTCCTCTTCAGCTGGCGTACTTTGTACGCGCGCACGTGACTGGGCCCTTCCAGGAGGTCGGGTCACATGACCGGATGTTCTTAGAGGTCCGGCGGGTCAAGTGGCCGGAAGGCGTCCTCTGAACTCCAGGAAGATGGAGGCTGCCAGCGGCAGCGCTGGATACCTACAGGTGTGGGTCTCGCGCTGGGGGGTTAAGTGACTCTTCTTTGAGAATTAAGTCCCTCCTCCTGGAAGAGGCGGGGAGCAGCGCGGCTTCAGGGGAGGGCCCCCGGGTGAGTACAAAAAGGCCTTATTTTTGCATAAGCTGTCTCATCATGGAGGTTCCTAATTCTGGCAAGGCTGAGGCTTCTACAGACCCCCCTGCTATGGCCCATGTAAGTCTGGGTTCTCCTGGAGAAATCTCTAATTCTCTATTTCTCTGCGAGTGCGACTATGAGTTCCACTCTCTTTCTTTCTCCCCCCTCAGGTGGAGAAAGAAACCCCTCGTAAATCTGACCCTCTGAAAAAGAAGGCAAAAAAGTGTGTCACCTGTGCAAAACGTCTTTTGGATTCCTACAAGAAGCAGTTATGTCAGGATTGTCTGGCGAAAATTCTCAAGGAGGAACAACCTTCTTTTTTGTCCGATTTAAGACACTTGATAAGAGAGGAAGTCCAAGTGTCCGTTGCAAATATGGCACCTTTATTTAACCCATCCCCACCTCCCTGCAAAAAATCTAGAGTCCAGATAGATTCAGATTCGGAGGATGAACCGACTTATTTATCAGAAGGGGAGATAGAAGAGGAAGGAAGACAGTTTTCTTCATCTATGTCCCAAGATCCCTGCAGATACTTTTTCTCAAATGAAGATTTAGAGACTCTCCTTTCTGCCGTCAGAGAAACGATGGCGATTGAGGAGGAAGAGCAGTCACGCTCAGTCCAGGACGAGATGTTCGGGGGCTTGATTGCAAAAAGAAAAAGACTCTTTCCTGTAAATAAAAATCTAAAGGAATTAATAAAAGAGGAATGGGAAGAGGGATAAAAAGCTATATTTCTCCCGTGAATTTAAGAGCAGACTCTTGTTTGACCCAGAGGAGACTAAGTTATGGGAAGATATCCCAAAGGTAGACATTCAGGTGGAAAAAGTCGCTAAAAGAACCACAATCCCATTTGAGGATTCTTCACAATTGAAGGATCCTATGGATAGGAAAATAAATGGAGCTCTTAAAAAAGCTTGGGAATCCGCGACGATTGGGATAAACACAAATATCGCTGTCACGTCTGTTGGTAGAGCGATGAGTTTATGGCTTGATCAACTAGAGAACCACCTAAAAATAAGGACCTCAAGGGAGGAGATCTTAGATTCCCTTCCTCTCCTAAAGATGGCCACTGCGGTTTTAGCCGACGCTTCTGCTGAGTCCATCCGCTGTGCGGCAGGGAACGGAGCCTTATCAAACTCAGCTAGGAGAGCTCTATGGATAAAACCATGGCCTGGGGATATTGCGTCAAAGAATAAGCTTTGCGCAATTCCTTTTTCTGGGTCTTACTTATTTGGCCCGGTTCTGGATGCTATTTTAGAAAGAACAGCTGATAAGAAAAAAGGGTTTCCAGAGGAGAGACCCAGGAAACAAGGGCCCTTTCGTAAACCCTCCAGATCGTTTCAAAATGCTCCTTCCAGAGGGAAAGGCAAGTCAGGCACATGGAGCTACCTAAAAAGGGGGCAGAGGGAGAGGATTCCTCCTCAACCCAAATCCTAGCAATACCACAACGAGCAATGACGCCAGACCAGTGGGAGGGAGGCTGAAATACTTCTGGGAAGAATGGGCTCAAATAACGGAGAACCAGTGGATTCTGGACTCTTTAAAAGAAGGGTTCAAAATGGAGTCCTGGAGACATCACCCCAGAAGATTCCAGACTACTCAGTTCAGATCGTCCTCCCTTCAGTCTCAACTTCTGGCGGATATACAGAAATTAATTCTTCAAGACCCTATTGCTCCAGTACCCTTATCCCAAAGGTTCAAGGGATATTATTCACGGCGTTTCCTGATAAAAAACCAGACAACTCATTCAGGACCATAATCAATCTGAGAGGAGTGAACAGATGTATAGCATACCGGAGATTCAAGATGGAGTCCATAACAACTACAGTTCCTCTGATCCCTCCAGGCGCCTTCATGTGCACAATAGATACGAAGGATGCATACTATCACATTCCGATTCACCAACAGTTCCAACAGTACCTCAGATTTGCGATCAGATCAGAAGGAAAGATGTTCCATTATCAGTTCAGATGCCTACCCTTCGGAATATCTTCTGCTCCTCGGTTGTTTACAAAGGTAGTTGCAGAGATGATGGCCTTCCTCAGAAGGAGGCAGATTACGGTGGTGCCATATCTGGACCATTTTTTGCTTATAGCAAATACCAAAGATCTCCTAATACAAGATCTCTCACAAACCTGGTCCCTAATGGAGCGACTTGGTTGGATCCTGAACTATACAAGGTCCGATCTCCTCCCGGACACAAAGAAAGTATATCTGGGAACCATGTTAGATTCAGTGGATCAGCAGTCTTATCTTCCCAGAGAAAAATAGGATAGATTGATACAAAAGATGTCGGATTTCAAGGATCGCAGACATTGCACCCTCAGAGAAGCCATGAGGATTCTGGGTCTTATGACATCCTGCATCCCAGTAATCCCTTGGGCTCAGTTCCACTCAAGGCCACTTCAGAAATTAATTCACATCAGCTTGGGACAGAAACTATCAGTCCCTGGAGTCCAAAGTCTATCTAGCAACAGTGAGAGACTCTCTAACATGGTGGTTGAACCCACAGATATTACAAGTGGGTATTCCTTGGGATTTGATTCCAGCAAAGACAGTGACCACAGATGCCAGTCTAAGAGGCTGGGGAGCTCAGGTAGAAGATGTCTTTTTTCAGGGTGTATGGTCCAACCAGGACCGTCAGAGGTCTTCAAACTACAGGGAATTAAAGGCAGTTCTGGAATCCTTGAGGGCAGCCGAACATCTAATAAAAGGTTATCATGTAAAGCTGTTATCGGACAACATGACAACTGTCTGTTATCTAAAAAGACAAGGGGGGACGAGGAGCCCTCTACTTCCAAAGTTAGCAGACGGAATATTCTCCTGGTCAGAGAAGACAATATTATCCATCTCAGCAGTCCATTTAAAGGGGTCTTCCAACACGACGGCGGATTTCTTGAGCCGTCAGAGAATCCACCTGGGAGAATGGACTTTCAACAAGTATGTTTTCAACCTTATTTGCCACAGGTGGGGAAGTCCACAGATAGATCTGTTCGCAACGAGGAAGAACACTCAAACAGAACAGTTGTTCTCTCTGGATTCAAAGGACAATCCCACAGGGGGAGATGCCTTATCTCAGGTCTGGAACATGAGTCTAAGTTATGCTTTTCCCCCACTACCACTGATTCTAGCAGTGCTGAAGAAGCTGAGATCGAGTTCCACGAACCTAATTCTGATTGCGCCAGCTTGGCCCAAAAGAGGCTGGTTTCCGGAGCTCATGGGAAGGTCCATTGAGGATCCTATTACGCTTCCAGAAAGGGAAGATCTCCTTCTTCAGGGACCCATCCACCATCCAAATGTCAGCAGACTCAGGTTGACTGCCTGGATCCTGAGAGGCAGATGTTGAGAAGCAAAGGTCTCTCAGAAGAGGTAATCTCTACTTTACAGCATAGTAGAAAGCCTGTAACCGCAGCTATTTACTATGAAGTGTGGAAGAAGTTCAGATCCTGGTTAGAAGCTAATCATCCAGGTTCTACTTCTCCTTCTATAGGCCAGATTCTGGATTTCTCCAGCTAGGCTTTAATATGGGTCTAAAACCTAGCACCCTGAAGGTACAGATATCTGCCCTTTCATGTTTTCTAGATGCTCCAATTGCAGAGCATAGGTGGATTCGAAGATTTGTTAATGCTGTAGGTAGACTCCGGCCTACATTAAGACCATCTATTCCTGCCTGGGACTTAAATTTAGTCTTAAAGATTCTCTGCGATCCTCCCTTTGAACCAATAGAGGAGATTTCAGAGAGGCTACTTTCTTTCAAAGCTGCCTTCCTGATTGCAATTACAACAGCACGCAGGATAGGGGAAATTCAGGCTCTTTCTATTTCAGATCCGTACTTAAAGATCCTGGATGATCGCATTATTTTAAGATTGGATCCTTCCTTTTTACCAAAGGTGGTTATCTCGTTCCACAGAGAACAAGAAATAATTCTACCCTCTTTTTGTACCTCTCCCCAAAAGGTTCAGGAGCACAAGTACCACTGTCTGGATGTCAGAAGAACCATTCTAACCTACTTAAAGAGAACTGAATCCTGGAGGAAATCCTTGAACCTTTTCATCCAGTTCGGAGGGAGAAATAGAGGATGCAAAGCATCTAAACATACAATTGCAAGATGGATCAAAGAAGTCATCAAGGAATCATATAGATTGGAGTATCTTACTTGTCCTTTAACAGTGAGAGCTCACTCAACCAGAGTTGTGGCTGCCTCTTGGGCTCAGAGAGCAGACGCTTCGATTGACCAGATTTGCAGAGCTGCCACGTGGTAAAATTTCCACACCTTCACGAAGCATTATAAGTTGGACGTTTTAGCCAATCAGGATTTAGCTTTTGGACGCAAGGTCTTACAGGCAGTGGTCCCTCCCTAGCTAGCTAATTTGGTAGCTCTCCATGGTGCTGTCACGGAGGGACGTCCTGGAAACATGGATTTAGTCTTACCAGGAGTCCTGACATGACAGCACTGAGTATTCCCCCCGCTTGTTTGGTTTGGTTTGCTTATGCTGTGTATTATTCAGTTGTGTTATTGTTCCAATGTGGTGTAAACATTGTGACGATAATAAAGATGTTGCAGTATTCCGGTGTAGTGATTTATAAACACTGGAGTATGGGAGTGGGGAGGGGCCTTTTAACCTCTCTCGCTTCCAGTCCCTACAGAGATGAATAGGACATCCTCCAAGGTGCTGTCATGTCAAGACTTCTGGAAAACCATTTACCGGTAAGACTAAATCCATGTTTTTTTTTTACTAACTGAATCAGTTTGCTTTTCCAAACAGGAAAAGGAAAATTACAAAGTTTACATAGTAAGACTGTGTCTTTCAGGACCTTTACATATGCTATGAATAGTATGTTCATGGCATCGCATGTGGTTGGTCAAAAACATGTATATTTGTAAAAAAAATACAAACAACAAAAAATAAATAAAGTTATGAATACTGGAGTATTCAAGAAAATATGTGCTTTTTGGAGAAATCCAACCAAAGTTACCAAATGTGTTGGAATTTCTCCCTGGTGTTAGGGAGGTATTACACTTCCAAATCTTTGGGCAGTGCAAGCGCACTGGAAGATAACATATCTATCTATGCTCGTTTGCTCCAGCCTGATTACACAGACCAATGCATTCTAACTGTGTGAGGAACAATTGCTACCTCAGTTATTCCTCCCTCATTCTGTTCTATTCATTATTGGTAGCACATCCATGATTACACTGGTGTCACGAACGGGAACACTGGGATAAGGTGCGCCCTGACTTATCCCACAACTGTCCCTGCCTACTTGCCTCACCCTAGGCTAACGGTCCTAGGGGGACAACTGGACGACAATCCGTACTCTGTATAAGTGAGGGATTGGGAACGGAAGGAACAAAAGACAAACACAGGCACGAACAAACACAATACGAATAGTCAGCTTAGCAAGGTCAAACCGGGAGCGTATGTCAGGAGCCGAGGGATTAGCAGAATCGAGGTCGAGGTCACAAGCAATGGGTCTGGATACAAGGTAAGGTCACAAGTCAATAATGCACAGCACTGCAAAGAAAGGACTTCAATAACAGGCAACTAGCCCTGGCAGTTGCCATCTTTAAATACCCCACCTCTAGGTCATGTGACATGGCCAGCGTCACATGACCTGTGATGCAAACAGGGCGTCGACCCAAATTCAAAACAATGACAATTAGCCATGTGGTGTGGTCAGCACCACATGGCTCCAAATAACAAGTGCAAAACACCAACATAAACAATAGCCATGTGGTGTGATCAGCACCACATGGCTGCCTCCTACGTAATGCTAGGGGGCGGGGAGGACGCCGGCCGCACGAGACCCAGAAGTGCGCCGGGTCCTCTGCGCCTGATCACCATGGCGACGAGGACGCTCCCCATGTCCTCGGGCTGCCTGCAGCAGAGGAGGCCGGCGGCGCCGCACAGAGGGAGCGCGCCGCTGGCCACTCGTTACAACTGGGAGATGCACTGCCAATAATCTGGCATCTTTCATCCTGATGAAAGATACCGATCAGCCAATGAATGAGGTTTTGCTCGTTCTTCGGCTGATTATACGCTCAATTATACGAGTCAGTTATCGGGAACAAGTGTTTGTATTCCAGATAATTGACCTGAAATCCTGCAGTGTCATAGGGCATTTAGTCGTTCAACTTCCTAAAACCTCCATCTGAAAATCTGTTTAATTCTGGCATACCACTGTAGCTTACAAAAAACAAAGTTAGATCAGCACCTCCAAACAATATGAGATAAAGTACAGCTGCATGCTACCATGGCTGCAATAAAAATGCAAAAACACTATATGGAGCAGTACACTGTTCCAGTGTAGCACCTCCTATGTTCAAAGACACATGCAAACACTGGAAATGTGGACAAATCTAAGTTGCATTACTATTATACTTTAGGATATGAAAATTAGAAGCTCTTTGCTCATATTTTTGATAAAAATGTGTGTAGGGCCCATCAACCATCAGACAAGACCTACACTATCAGACTTGCCTTCTGGGCAATCTAGAATCCAGCTATATTATACTCTGATTAAAAGCTCTCGGCAGATGGACGGAGTTCAAGGTCCAAATGGAGGCAGTAGGTTGTTAGGGGGACCAGTTTTTCAGAAATAAAAGTTACATGGGCAGACACTTACTGGTTGGTCTGACATTTGCTAATGTTGCCCATAAAGTATAAGCTCAGGTCTGAGGGAAATATTCTCATAAACAGAGAAATTCCTTAAAAAAGCCCAAAGTAAAGTAAAATGTTTGGAGTAGTCCATTTGTATTAAAGAGGACCTTTCACCACTCCTGACATGCCTATTTTAATAGCTTCATGCATTCCCCATGTACTAACAATTCTGGAACATCTATTCTTATGGCTCTATGTTGTGCCATTCCTTTATTATTTGCACTTGAAGTTATAAATTAATTGCTATTTGCCTTCAGTAAGGGAACAGAGGGGAGGTGACCAATTGGGGGTGTGTCCCTGCACAGACTCACTCTATCCAATCAGTGCTGCCATGTTCAGACTGTGCAGGGACACCCCCCCAACTTGTTACCTCCCCTCTGTTCCTTTACTGAAGGCAAATAGCAATTCACATATAACTTCTAGTGCAAATAATAAAGGAATGGTACAACATAGAGCCATAAGAATAGATGTTCCAGAATTGTTAGTACGTGGGGGATGCATGGAGCTATTAAAACAGGAATGTCAGGAACGGTGAAAGGTCCTCTTTAAGGCGGTTGTCCCATTTTGGGTATTGGGGGCATATCACTAGGATATGCCCCCAATGTCTGATAGTTGCAAGTGCTCCCTCTGGGACCCGCGAAGAGTGTAAGCCGCAAAGTGCAGGAAGGTGCACCCTTTTCAAGCACTATGTATTTTCTTCTGGAAATGCAAATCTAGTTATAAACTAATGTACTTGGTCTGCAACAATTATTAGAAATGTTATATTCCTCAATGGGCACTCTTAGGAGCATTATCTGAGTGCCCCCCCTTGGTATTCACCCTTTAACCCTTCTTTAACATCTGGACTTCGCTGCAGGGGAACCACTAGACTATCTATTTGAATAGTCTTTGTTTAAGTAAATGGCTGACACACAGGGGTCAAGAGACACTGGTATGGAGCATTGAGGGATAAGGCAACTGTAGTCGGGGACACGCCAGGGTCAGATCAAGAAGAGTTTATGCAAGATGATAAATAGTTCAGGCAGTTCAGAATCAGAATAGAGATCAGACAGAGGTCAGGTCAGGCAGCACAGGGTCCAATCTGAACAGGTGGAAGTCTGTGCATCGGCAGATGAACATAGAACAGCACACTTATAAAGAGACCATAGGGAAAGGTGCAAGGATTATAGGTGAAATTGCCTTAAAGGGGTTCCCCAGAAATTTAAAAAAATAAAATACTTAAATTTTATTTTATAATAAATATATTCACAAATGCCTTTCATTAATTAGAATGGCTTGTTTTGTCTAAGGAGAAATCATTAGGAAAAAATAAAATGGCCGCTATCCTATCAGTTCATACAATATCTGTTCTAATCACACAGAAGGAAAAGTTGCTTCACCACACTGAGCTATAGAGATGCCTTGTCTTCTCTGCTCTGTTTGTCAGGGGTTATGATCCTGAATACAAGTGAATCTCTGTGGGAATGGAGAAGATGACACATGACAGGAGGGTGAGGTGTGGCTAATTAGCAGCAGCACTTGTTCACAGTCAACACATTACCACTGTCTGTCTTTTCCGTCTTCTCTGTACTTCATGTCTCTTCATGAACTAAATTCCCCAGTGATTCAGCTGAAGTTCTTATCATCTGTATTCAGGATCATAATCCCTGACAAGCATAGAGGAGGATGAGGCAGCTCTACCTTAGTGTTGTGAAGTAACTTGTCCTCATGTGTGATTAGGACAGGTTTTGTATGAACTAATGGGACGGTAGCCATTTTGTTTCCCCTGATGATTGCTCCCTAGATAAAATGAGCCATTATAAATAATTAAAGGTATTTGAGAATATATTTATAATAAAGTAATATTTAAGTATTTTCATTTCCTTAATTCCCGGAGAACCCTGTTAAATACTCCATGGTAGTAAGCCATTGGTTGGGTAAGAATACTGTGCACATGCTGGCCCTTTAAGAGCCAGGAGAAAAGTGTGTATGACTCTACACACAGCCTGCATGCTGGGACAGAGCTGTTCGGCAGCCAGGCCTGCTGGGATAGAGAAGAAGGGCTACCACTGTAACAAGCAGAACATTACTCAAAGCATCACACTGACTCACTGCCATCAGTTTGTCATTATTCCAAATTGCATCCTCTAGTGCCAAATCTTTCCCAGATAAGTGACATGCACATGTTATGAAGGCCACATGCCTGCTGCTATCTCTCTCCCAGCAGTCACAGCAACCACAGTGATCACCTTCCTTCCCCTCTTGGTATCCCAGTGGCCATACATGCTAGGCTCCCTATGTTACCTCTCCATGCGTAAGCCAGCCTAGACAATGCAGCCATCCACTCCATGCAGGCTGAGGCCTGCTCCTTGCCTGTACTGCCTCTCTGCCCATAAGATAAGTGTGAGTACTCCCTTTAGCTCTTGAAGGGCCAGCGTGTGCACACTTTGATATTCCCCAGTCTATGGATGTCCCCCCTTGTATTTAAAGGGTTATCTCATGATTAAGTTGTACCTCACATGGATCCCGAGATCTTCACATTCATTGCTCCAATTCATCTTCTAGATTTATATCAAACTGGCAGTTCAGTGGGTGTGTCCTTTCTGCTGTGGCTCTCTTCCTAACACAGATCAGGAGGCAGTTGAATGTTGGAACTGAGCATGTGCATCCATTTCAGCGAGATGGACAGAGAAATAAGGAAAAACAATAGGTGACACTACTATCAGCAGTCTACTAAACAAAGATTACTCCAAGAGGTACTAGCCTGGTGTTTACTCTGAAGCAGAGTCCAGATACTTCAATAGGAGTTAAAGGATCCAATTATTCTGCACATGTCTATCGTACTGTAGGTGCTTTGGAGGTGGAGAGAGTTCAGCATGATCACTCGTGACAGGTCTGTGGCTATGCAGCCCTATACATAGCAAGTTGCAAAGTATTATGTAATCTGACACCTTTTCGCCATAATCAGAATTCATTTTTTAGGAAATTTATGCTACAGTACTTATTCTGTGGGATTGGACTAGATGGACTAGCCTTTTCTCACACCATACTTTAATGAGCCTTAAGCAGGAACAACCTTGTCACCAGTTCACCACTTGTCCTTCTTCAGATCACGTTTGGTAGATACTAACCATTCTATAAAACCTAGATAACTGATGAACTGATGACAGGAAAATGGGTGACCAATAGTGTTGAGCGAGCATGCTCGCCCAAGCACTATATTCACTCGAGCATCGGTATGCTTGGCACATCGCGGTGTTCGCCCGAACACCGCGTGTGCTCGAGTGCGATGCTCGAGTCTCCTCCCCGCACGTTTGTTCGCTGCTAAGCAGCGAATAAACGTGCGGGTGAGTACTGGCATTCACTGTAATGCCGTAGCCATGTTGATTTGTACGCTAATGCTACGCATTGTATGCTAATGCGTACGATTTTGTATGCTAATGCTACGCATTGTACATTAATGCGTATTAATTTGTATGCTAATGCTACGCATTGTGCGCTAATGCGTACAAATTCAGTTAAGTAGCGTACTTTTAAGAGTGAAAGGAGTGAAAGAGGAGAAGCCACAATTCTGACCTTTTCCTATGAACCAGACACCCTCCCCATGCTGTTCCCTAACCATTTATGTGGTGTTTCCACCATTTTCTCACGTTTCCCTATCAACCAGACACCCTCCCCTCTGCAGAGCATTGACTTCCATTATACTCGGGTGCTCGGCCGGGCACTCGAGCACCACCTAGTGTTCGGCCAGAGCAACCGAGCACCCGAACATCGATTATCACTAGTGACCAAACCTCATTGATGCATGTTGTGAGCGCATTATAGTTTGCCTGGTGCAATCCAACTAAAGAATTACTGTAATATAAATTGCTGAAAAAGAATGCTGGTGATGATACAGTAGATAGAAAAGGTACTGATGTTGACCCCTGTCCATCACCAAAAACACCTACAGTGGGCATGTGAACATCAGAACTAGAGTGTGGAATAAAGATGAGCAAATTGATTCTAAACATACCAGATGTGTTATGAAATTAATCAGAAGTTTTAGAGATTTGCTTCAGAGGAATCACACAAAACAGTGTCAGAGCTATTTTACTATAAAAATTGGCAGCATAAATGGCAGGAAGTAGAAAGACATGGCCCTGGGAAGGGGCTTGCCTTGTTTGTCTCAGACAGGCTATGAGCCAATCGGGGGACAAGATTCAGGCAGGTCCATCAGTCTCTGGGCTTGCCCAGAAGCCAGACACCCTTCTGAACTTTGCTTGCGATGTGAGAGCATGTGTCTTGGATGTGTCTGGCAGAAAGCAATTAGAGATGATAGACAGCAATCTAGGTGTTGTAGGGACAGTTTAGGAAGATATTTATTTAGGTAGATTGAATTAGTAAGTAGAAAAGTCAGGGTTTTATAAGGGAAAGCATTGGTCACTGACAGTGTGTGTGTTTCATGCCAAGGGCAGCTGCTGTCGGCAATTGAAAACTTAATGTATGAACTGCAGATTCTGTAATTATCAAAAATGTTCTGTACATGAACAGCCAGCCTTATTTTTTTTAAAAAAACCTCAAGTTTCTATAGCTCATAAGTGCTTCATAGGCTTTTCCCTTCATGTCCAGCACCAGCGGCATACATTGTTCTACAAACACTTCACAATCACCCCCTTTTTTTTTCTAAAAAAGACAATTAGAATGTTGCTACTCTTTATAATAAAGCACACCAGCACATTTCAGTCAATACAGTGTATTAATAAAGAGGATGTAAATTTGTGGCTCTTTTAATTACTGAAAAAACAGGTGAAATGTTGCTACCGTGTATAATTATTCTGCTGATTGCATTTTACCAGTGTATTCGTAGCAGGACTTGTTTAATTGCGCCTCTGTTAGTTACTAAAAACAGTTTCAATTTAGCTATAAGTTGTAATTGGGCACTTCATTCAATTTTATTCAAAGCATTATATTTCTTCAATATACAATACAGTTTCAGTTAATCCACTGTCCTGCATCAATATACCAGTTTCATTCAACATTTTGTATTGCATCAATATACCATGCAGTTTTATTTAACGCATTGTACTGCATTTATACACCAGTTTCAATCAATGCATTGTAATCTGTCTATATACTGTGTTGTTTTAGTTAACGCAATGTATTGCATCAATATACAGTGAAGTTACATCTAACACATTATATTAAGTCAAAATACCATACAGTTTTACATAATGCATTGTATTGCATTAATATACTGTGCAGTTTTACTTAATCCATTGTACTGCATCAATACACTGTGCAGTTTTATTTAACGCATTGTACTGCATCAATACACTGTGCAGTTTTATTTAACGCATTGTATTGCATTAATATACCAGTTTCAATCAACGCATTGTTTTGCATCACTATGCTGTGCAGCTTTAGCTAACGCATTGTATCGCATCAATACGCCGTGTAGTTTTATTTGTGTCAATATACTATGCAGTTTTAGTTAACACACTGTGCTTTGTCAATATACCTTGTACTTTTACACATTTTATTACATTAATATACCATGTACACTACCATTCAAAAGTTTAGGGTCACTTAAAAATGTCCTTATTTTTGAAAGAAAAGCAGTTTTTTTTCAATGAAGATAACATTAAATTAACCACTTCAGATCTGGGCCATTTCCCCCCTTCCTGACCAGGCCTAATTTTGCAAATCTGACATGTGTCACTTCATGTGGTAATAACTTTGGAACGCTTTTACTTATCCAAGCGATTCTGAGATTGTTTTCTCGTGACACATTGTACTTCAAGTTAATGGTAAATTTGAGTTGATAAGTTTTAATTTTATTTATAAAAAATCCAAAAGTTAACGAAAATTTGAAAACATTTTCTAAATTTCAATGTCTCTGCTTTTAAGACAGATAGTGATGCCCCATAAAATCCTTTTTAATTTACATTCCCCATATGTCTTTATGCTGGCATCATTTTGGTAGTGTCCTTTTATTTTTTTAGGACAGTAGAAGCAAATTTGCAAAATCAACTTTTTTAAGGACCAGTTAACAAGTTCTGAAGTCACTTTATGGGGCATATATATAAACCGCCCATAAATTACCCCATTTTAGAAACTACACCCCTCAAACTATTCAAAACTGGTTTTAGAAATGTTGTTAACCCTTTAAGTATTCCACAGTAATTAAAGCAAAATAGATGTGAAATTTCAAAATTTCACTTTTTTTTGCAGATTTTCCATTTTAATCATTTTTTTCCTGTAACACATCAAGGGTTAACAACAAAACAAAACTCAATATTTATTACCCCGATTCTGCAGTTTGCAGAAACACCCCACATGTAGTCGTAAACTGTTATTTGGGGATATGCCAGGGCTCAGAATGGGAGGAGCAGCATCTGCATTTTCTAACATGGAACTTTTTGTCATGGTTTGTAAGAGTGATAACTTTTTAATTTTTTTGTGGACTGAGCTGCGTGAGGTCTTATTTTTGGAGGTTAACTAAAAAAAAAAGCAGTTTAGGGGCATTTTTCTATATTGTTTTTTTACACCGTTCACTTGATGGGGTAGATCATGTGATATTTTTGTAGAGCCAGTTGTTATGGACACAACGATACCAAATATGTCTATTTTTTTTTTTTTTTTTAAGTTTTACACAATAAGAGCATTTTTAGAAAAAAAAATCATGTTTTGGTGTTGCAATTTTTTAAGAGCCATTTTTTTTTTCATTTTTCGGGCTATGATCTGGTGTGGGGGCTCATTTTTTGCGGGATGAGGCGACGTTTTTATTGCTATCATTTTGGGATGCATACAACTTTTTGATTGTTTGATATTATGTTTTTTGGTAGGTGATGCGACAAAAAAAGCTGTTTTGGCATAATTTTTATTAGATTTTTTTTGCGCAGTTCACTTGATGTGGTAGATCATGTGATATTTTCGGACATGGTGATACCAAATATGTCTATCGTATTTATTTATTTTTATTTGTAACATTTTTTAAATGACATATTTGGGGGAAAATTATTTATATATATATATATATATATATATATATTATATATATATATATATATATGTGATTTTTTTTTATAATACTCTATTTTTTTAATTTTTTTATTTTACACTTTGTGTCCCCCATAAGGTCATACAAGACCTCAGGGGGACATTTAACTTCACTTATTTATTTATTTATTTATTTATTTATTTATTTATTTTTACACTTGATTTCTCCTGTAACTGGGGCTGACCTAGTAGCCCCAGTTACAGGGGAAATACATCCCCAGAGAGGCTGTACAGCATAATACTATGCTGTAACAGCCTCAGTGCAGGGCTGATCGGGTCTATGAGAGACCCGGCAGCCCCTGCACTCTCCCGGCCGGGCCGGAACAGGAAGCGTAATAGCGCTTCCTGATCTGTATACACAGTGCTCGGTTAGCGCTCTGTATACAGCGATCTACAAGGCAAGGACCACTGGGAATGGTCCCTGCCTTCTCTTTGGGGTACCCTGCTGTCACTGACAGCAGGTACCCCACTGTGCAGCTGCACGATTAGCGTGCAGCTCTATCTCTGAATGGACGTTCAGAAACGTCCATTCAGAGATAGATAACCACTTCCCGGACGTTTATGTACTATGGGCGGACGGGAAGTGGTTAATCAGAAATACACTCTATACATTGCTAATGTGGTAAATGACTATTCCAGCTGCAAACATCTGGTTTTAATGCAATATCTACATAGGTGTATAGAGGCCCATTTCCAGCAACCATCACTCCAGTGTTCTAATGGTACATTGTGTTTGCTAACTGTGTAAGAAGGCTAATGGATGTTTAGAAAACCCTTGAAAACCCTTGTGCAAGTATGTTAGCACAGCTGAAAACAGTTTTGCTGGCTAGAGAAGCTATAAAATTGACCTTCCTTTGAGCTAGTTGAGAATCTGGAGCATTACATTTGTGGGTTCGATTAAACTCTCAAAATGGTCAGAAAAAGAGAACTTTCATGTGAAACTCGACAGTCTACTTTTGTTCTTAGAAATTAAGGCTATTCCATGCGAGAAATTGCCAAGAAACTAAAGATTTCCTACAACGGTGTCTACTACTCCCTTCAGAGGACAGCACAAACAAGCTCTAACCAGAGTAGAAAGAGAAGTGGGAGGCCCCGCTGCACAACTGAGCAACAAGACAAGTACATAAGAGTCTCTAGTTTGAGAAATAGACGCCTCACAGGTCCTCAACTGGCAGCTTCATTAAATAGTACCCGCAAAACGCCAGTGTCAACGTCTACAGTGAAGAGGCGACTCCGGGATGCTGGCCTTCAGGGCAGAGTGGCAAAGAAAAAGCCATATCTGAGACTGGATAATAAAAGGAAAAGATTAATATGGGCAAAAGAACACAGACATTGGACAGAGGAAGATTGGAAAAAAAGTGTTATGGACAGACAAATCGAAGTCTGAGGTGTTTGGATCACACAGAAGAACATTTGTGAGACGCAGAACAACTGAAAAGATGCTGGAAGAGTGCCTGACGTCAACTGTCAAGCATGGTGGAGGTAATGTGATGGTCTGGGGTTGCTTTGGTGCTGGTAAAGTGGGAGATTTGTACAAAGTAAAAGGAATTTTGAATAAGGAAGGCTATCACTCCATTTTGCAACACCATGCCATACCCTGTGGACAGCGCTTGATTGGAGCCAATTTCCTCCTACAACAGGACAATGACCCAAAGCACACCTCCAAATTATGCAAGAACTATTTAGGGAAGAAGCAGGCAGCTGGTATTCTTTCTGTAATGGAGTGGCCAGCGCAGTCACCAGATCTCAACCCCATTGAGTTGTTGTGGGAGCAGCTTGACCGTATGGTATGCAAAAAGTGCCCATTAAGCAAATCTAACTTGTGGGAGGGGCTTCTGGAAGCATGGTGTGAAATTTCTCCAGATTAGCTCATGAAATTAACAGCTAGAATGCCAAAGGTCTGCAATGCTGTAATTGCTGCAAATGGAGCATTCTTTGACGACAGCAAAGTTTGAAGGAGAAAATTATTATTTCAAATAAAAATCATTATTTCTAACCTTGTCAATGTCTTGACTTTATTTTCTATTCATTTTGCAACTCATTTGATAAATAAAAGTGTGAGTTTTCATGGAAAACACAAAATTGTCTGGGTGACCCCAAACTTTTGAACGGTAGTGCACTTTTGTACTGCAATTAATATACCTGTTTCAATCAGCACACTGTAATGCATGTGTATACCATGCAGTTTTATGCAACACTTTGTACAGTGTTAATACACCAGTTTCATTCAATACATTGTAGTGTGTTAAAGGGGTTATCCCATGAATAATGTAAAAAATGAAAATCAGACATCATATAGTACATGACAACCTCTTTCTAACAAAGCTAGAACCAGCCCTGTACCTCACATGGGTCCACAGATCTCCACATTCATTGCTCTGTTAGATTTATATCAAGCTGACACCTCAAGGGGAGTGTCCTTTCTGCAGCAGCTCAGGAGGCGTGCCCATGCTCTCCCTATCACAGCTCAGGAGGAGGTTGAAGGATGAAACTGAGCATGTGTGGCCTTCTCAGTGAGCAGGTCAAAGAAATAAGAAATGAAGTGGCACTATACAGATACATTTTACTGAATAACTCAGTAGCTATACAAAATTTTTAATTACAGGCAATTACAAAAGTATTCAGATCCAGGTGCTGGTTTGAAAACTTTAGAATATTTTTCGTGGGACAACCCCTTTAATACACCATTGTAATTTGTCAGTATCAGGTACTACTACTACGTTTATGTGTATACATTTTTTACATTGCAGTGAATGGGATATGGATGGAAACGTAATGATACACTTTATTTAAAAAAAGATATGGTTCACAAAACCGTATATATGACACAAACATATTTAAACATAAGAACATCTTTATATGTTAAAAAAAGGATAGATAACCACAAAATTGCTGCCACTACTTTTGCCTTGATGGGTCAGAGCTGATTCATATTTTGTATAATCTAAAGGGACTAACATAAATATACAGTGTATATATATTTATATATATATATATATATATATATATTATATAAAGCTGAGTGTATGTGTGTGTGTGTGTATGTCCGCTAAAGGAATCCTCACCGCTGCAGCTACAAAATTTGGCACACATATACATCAGGTGTCCGGGAAGGTTTTAGAACAGTTTTCAGCTCTCCAGGACGTACCGTTCCTGAGATATTCCCAAAAAATGCATTAGCCAATAGTAG
Source organism: Rhinella marina (assembly GCA_900303285.1). Taxonomy (NCBI): domain Eukaryota; kingdom Metazoa; phylum Chordata; class Amphibia; order Anura; family Bufonidae; genus Rhinella; species Rhinella marina. The sequence continues at coordinate 48,938 of ONZH01027618.1, forward strand.
CCTGGTCACATGACCCTTATCAGCCAATAGAAGCTCACAGGCAGTTTCCACACACAAGGTTTCTATGACAACCTAGACAGTTCACTGCTGTAGGTCTGCATTAAAGAGGAAGAGCACTGTGGATGACAATGGTAAAGGAGTTTTCCGGTTACCATAAATATAACTATATGTTTTAGACTAACTCATCATCAATCATTACCTCATATAAAAATATAAATTTCACATATTTACTGTTCAGTAGTAATAAAAGATGTATTCTTCCACTGCTACCCACCTTCCTCCTAAATTACTATGGCATCGACCTGTAATTCAGGCCACCGTCAAAAGAAGGACTTAAAAGCCCCACCCCCAGATCCCACTAAGTCACTCCCCTGACTCAATCAGGCCACGCCCCTTCCATGGCGCATTTGACTGGGATTAAAAATATAGGTAAAAATCACCTGTCAGCTGCAGGGGTGGGGGGAGGGTGACTTTCTCCCTGCAGCTCATTGCTCAGACTGCACAGTGCTGCTGCTGAGAGTGAGCTGTTCAAAACGACATCCCTGTGTCCATCCAGGCCCTGTGCATGACAGAGGACAGGGAGTCTGAAAGCTAGACTGTCCAGCCTAAAACAAGACCTCTGGCCGCCCTAGGGGCAAGCTGATGTTAGGGTGGCCAGATGTCCGGCTTTAGGCTGGACAGTCCAGTTTTCTGGCTACCTGTTCTCTGTCCGACGCAGTGCCTGGACAGACACGGGGATGTCCATCCTTTCAGTAGCTCACACTCAGACAGCTTCTCCTCCGTGTCTTCAAGGAGCCAGGGGGCGTGGCCTCATGTTTAGTGGTGTGTCTTCATGGGAACTGGGGGCGCTGTTTCATGTTTGGGGGAATGTCCGATGAGGTCTTTCTGGGGTGAAGACAGTGGCCACTCTAGCTGCTGTGGAGGTCATAGTTAAAGGGGCGGGCTGCTGTGGAGGTCAGTGTTTAAAGGGGCGGGCTGGGGCGGGCTGCTGTAGAGGTCACTGTTAAAGGGGTGGGCTGCTGTAGAGGTCACTGTTAAAGGGGCGGGCTGCTGTAGAGGTCACTGTTAAAGGGGCGGGCTGCTGTAGAGGTCACTGTTAAAGAGGGTGGGCAGCTGTAGAGGCCACTGTTAAGAGGGCGGGCTGCTGTAGAGGTCACTGTTAAAGGGCATGTAGCTGTTAGAAGGTCACTGTTAAAGGGGCAGGCTGCTGTAAAGGTCACTGTTAAAGGGGCGGGCAGCTGTAGAGGTCACTGTTAAAGGGGCAGGCTGCTGTAGAGGTCACTGTTAAAGGGGCGGGCAGCTGTAGAGATCACTGTTAAAGGGGTGGGCTGCTCTAGAAGTCACTGTTAAAGGGGTGGGCTGCTGTAGAGGTCACTGTTAAAGGAGCGGGCAGCTGTAGAGGTCACTGTTAAAGGGGCGGGCAGCTGTAGAGGTCGCTGTTAAAGGGGCGGGCAGCTGTAGAGGTCACTGTTAAAGGGGTTGGCTGCTGTAGAGGTCACTGTTAAAGGGGCGGGCTGCTGTAGAGGTCACTGTTAAAGGGGTGGGCACTGTAGAGGTCACTCTCGATATCTTTTAACCACACACACACACAAACAGTAAATTAAATAAATTAAATATACCCGGGTGAAGCCAGGTCCTTCAGCTAGTATATAATATAAAGGTGAGTATATGTGTGTGTGTGTGTGTGTCCCCGCTAAAGGAATCTGCACCGCCGCAGCCACAATCACAAACTTTGGCACACAGGTACAACAGGTGTCCGGGAAGGTTTTAGAACGGGTCTCAGCTCTCCAGGACGTACCGTTCCTGAGATATTCCCAAAAAATCCATTAGCCAATAGAAGCCTGGTCACATGACCCTTATCAGTCTATAGAAGCTCACAGGCAGTTAGTCTCCACACACAACAGGTTTCCATAATAACCTAGCCAGTTCACTGCTGTAGGATGACACTGTTAAAGAGGTATTCCAGTTACCATAAATATACCTTATGTTTTAGACTAACTCATCATCAATCATTACTAGAGATGAGCGAGTAGTGAAATATTCGAAAGTTCGAAATTCGATTCGAATAGACCGCGAAATTCGACTATTCGACCGAATATCGAATCCCATTAAAGTCTATGGGGAAAAAATGCTCGCCACTTGGAAATCTCAATTCGACCACTTGGAGGTCACCAAGTCCACCCTGAAACCTCAGAAAAGGATGCCAACACTGCTGGAATGCAACTGGGACAGCAGGGGAAGCATGTCTGGGTGCATATAACGCGCCCAAGTCGCACTATTACGCCACTATCACAGCCTCTCAACAATACACTCCAAAGACAATATAAACTCTCTGTAAAGTGAGACCATACAAGGAAACCTTCTTCCTCTACATTGCCATGGACCCCAAGCCATACTAGACAAAAAGAAGATAAAATTCTGCACCCTTAAAATCACGTTGCCTATGACAACCACAGATGGCATAGGCAAGGGGGAAAGCAAATAGACCCCACCCCTAATTGTCATTGTGTGTGTGTGTGAGATGTGGTCAGACATGTCTTCTTTAAAATGTAAAAACAACTCAAACACATGCAGAAGCCTTAAAATGCCCAAATTGTTGGCGCTAGAGATGTCAGTGACCCGCTGGCCGTGTCATGTCTAGAGGTAAAGCTTGGGGTGTTGAGGGATGTGTAGACCAAAAGCAGGAAGAGGCCGTGGTGGCAGAGGCTCATG
>ONZH01027619.1:0-44123 GCA_900303285.1 Rhinella marina
TAGCAGACAGTATCACACATGATAGGATTAGATACACAGCTCAGCAGACAGTTTTCACACATGATAGGATTAGATACGTAGTTTAGCAGACACTGTCACCAGAATTAGGATTAGATACACAGTTCAGCAGACAGTAATCACATGATAGGATTAGATACCCATCTTAGCACAGTATCACACATGATAGGATTAGATACACAGTTCAGCAGACAGTATCACACATGATAGGATTAGATACCCATCTTAGCAGACAGTATCACACATTGATAGGATTAGATACACATCTTAGCAGACAGTATCACACATGATAGGATTAGATACACAGCTCAGCAGACAGTTTCACACATGATAGGATTAGATATGTAGTTTAGCAGACACTGTCACCCAGAATAGGATTAGATACACAGTTCAGCAGACAGTATCACACAATGATAGGATTAGATACCCATCTTAGCAGACAGTATCACACATGATAGGATTAGATACCCATCTTAGCAGACAGTATCACACATGATAGGATTATATACACAGCTCAGCAGACAGTTTCACACATGATAGGATTAGATACATAGTTTAGCAGACAGGCACCCAGAATAGGATTAGATACACAGTTCAGCAGACAGTATCACACATGATAGGATTAGATACACAGCTCAGCAGACAGTTTCACACATGATAGGATTAGATACGTAGTTTAGCAGACAGGCACCCAGAATAGGATTAGATACACAGTTCAGCAGACAGTATCACACATGATCGGATTAGATACACAGTTCAGCAGACAGTATCACACATGATAGGATTAGATACCCATCTTAGCAGACAGTATCACACATGATAGGATTAGATACACAGCTCAGCAGACAGTTTCACACATGATAGGATTAGATATGTAGTTTAGCAGACACTGTCACCCAGAATAGGATTAGATACACAGTTCAGCAGACAGTATCACACAAGATAGGATTAGATACCCATTTTAGCAGACAGTATCACACATATGATTAGATATACAGCTCAGCAGACAGTATCACACATGATAGGATTAGATACACAGCTCAGCAGACAGTTTCACAAATGATAGGATTAGATTTTTAGTTTAGCAGACACTGTCACCCAGAATAGGATTAGACACACAGTTCAGCAGATAGTATCACACAAGATAGGATTAGATACCCTTTTTAGCAGACAGTATCACACATGATAGGATTAGATACACAGCTCAGCAGACAGTTTCACACATGATAGGATTATATACCCATCTTAGAAGACAGTATCACACATGATCGGATTAGATACACAGCTCAGCAGACAGTTTCACACATGATAGGATTAGATACGTAGTTTAGCAGACACTGTCACCCAGAATAGGATTAGATACACAGTTCAGCAGACAGTATCACACATGATAGGATTAGATACCCATCTTAGAAGACAGTATCACACATGATCGGATTAGATACCCATCTTAGCAGACAGTTTCACACATGATAGGATTAGATACGTAGTTTAGCAGACACTGTCACCCAGAATAGGATTAGATACACAGTTCAGCAGAAAGTATCACACATGATAGGATTAGATACCCATCTTAACAGACAGTATCACACATGATAGTATTAGATACCCATCTTAGCAGACAGTATCACACATGATAGGATTATATACACAGTTCAGCAGACAGTATCACACAGGATAGGATTAGATACACAGCTCAGCAGACAGTATCACACATGATAGGATTAGATACACAGCTCAGCAGACAGTTTCACACATGATAGGATTAGATACGTAGTTTAGCAGACAGGCACCCAGAATAGGATTAGATACACAGTTCAGCAGACAGTATCACCCATGATAGGATTAGATACACAGCTCAGCAGACAGTTTCACACATTATAGGATTAGATACGTAGTTTAGCAGACACTGTCTCCCAGAATAGTATTAGATACACAGTTCAGAAGACAGTATCACACAAGATAGGATTAGATACCCATTTTAGCAGACAGTATCACACATGATAGGATTAGATACCCATCTTAGCAGACAGTATCACACATGATAGGATTAGATACCCATCTTAGCAGACAGTTTCACACATGATAGTATTAGATATGTAGTTTAGCAGACACTGTCACCCAGAATAGGATTAGATACACAGTTCAGCAGACAGTATCACACATGATAGGATTAGATACTCATCTTAGCAGACAGTTTCACACATGATAGGATTAGATATGTAGTTTAGCAGACACTGTCACCCAGAATAGGATTAGATACACAGTTCAGCAGACAGTATCACACATGATAGGATTAGATACCCATCTTAGAAGACAGTATCACACATGATATTATTAGATACACAGCTCAGCAGACAGTTTCACACATGATAGGATTAGATACGTAGTTTAGCAGACATTGTCACCCAGAATAGGATTAGATACACAGTTCAGCAGACAGTATCACACATGATAGGATTAGATACCCATCTTAGCAGACAGTATCACACATGATAGGATTAGATACCCATCTTAGCAGACAGTATCACCCAGAATAGGATTAGATATACAGTTCAGCAGACAGTATCACACATGATAGGATTAGATACACAGCTCAGCAGACAGTATCACACATGATAGGATTAGATACACAGCTCAGCAGACAGTATCACACATGATAGGATTAGATACCCATCTTAGCAGACAGTATCACACGTGATAGGATTAGTTACACAGCTCAGCAGACAGTTTCACACATGATAGGATTAGATACTCATCTTAGCAGACAGTTTCACACATGATAGGATTAGATACGTAGTTTAGCAGACACTGTCACCCAGAATAGGATTAGATACACAGTTCAGCAGGCAGTATCACACATGATAGGATTAGATACCCATCCTAGCAGACAGTATCACACATGATAGGATTAGATACCCATCTTAGCAGACAGTATCACACATGATAGGATTAAATACACAGCTCAGCAGACAGTTTCACACATGATAGGATTAGATACGTAGTTTAGCAGACACTGTCACCTAGAATAGGATTAGATACACAGTTAAGCAGGCAGTATCACACATGATAGGATTAGATACCCATCCTAGCAGACAGTGTCACATGATAGGATTAGATACCCATCTTAGCAGACAGTATCACACATGATAGGATTAGATACACAGCTCAGCAGACAGTTTCACACATGATAGGATTATATACGTAGTTTAGCAGACACTGTCACCCAGAATAGGATTAGATACACAGTTCAGCAGACAGTATCACACATGATAGGATTAGATACCCATCTTAGCAGATAGTATCACACATGATAGGATTAGATACGCAGCTTAGCAGACACTGTCACCTAGAATAAGATTAGATACATAGCTCTGCAGACAGTATCACACATGATAGGATTAGATACACAGATTGGATAATCATTAAGGAATATTAAATGTCATGGTAAAATAGAGGTATATACTGACACCCTGAATTGTATTATGTACATTTGTAACATGTAATGGGACTGTTAAAATTGTATAATTATCTATGCATAATACTGTGGTTGGTGTGTGCTATTTTGCATATAACTAATATAATACTAGACTAGCACTGTATACTGACACCAAGTGTACTGTACCTAACTCATAGCATACGGCATATAGACTTGTGGTAAACAATGGCAGCGGGCAAAATATATGATAATCATTGCACACTAAAAAAAAAAATCCTTCGGAGGGATTTGTTTAATGTATACAATATATTTTGCTATTTAGGTTAAATGTAAGAAGTGAATTCCTTAAATTCAGATATTAGCTAGTAAAACAATGCGCCACCTGGTGTCTGAAAGCTGCATTACAATGTATCCAATTTAGTTATAACGTCACTTCGTGACACACATCTCAGGACATGTTGAGATAAGTGATCAGTTAAGTGTGGACACATCTGTATACTGTATATATACACATGAATGCAGCCTGTGAATACTGAACCTGATGATTCAGCTGAGAACTATGGAAGCCTAGACATGATAACTTTGAACTCTGATGACTATGGGGCATTTGCCTCGCTTCTAACTGTGCCCCTAAGCCTCTTCAGGGAATAACTTAAAGGAAAGTGCAAGGAGAGATGCTGAGTGTCCAGTGGAGTCTACCATAGATGATGAATGGCTTATTAGCCCTGATCTGGGGAATCCAGTCAGAATGTAGTCATTGGGGGAAATCCTCTGGATACCTAAGCAGGCTGTGTTCAAGAGGAGGAAAACACTTATTTACTTGTGTCTCCTTCTCCTCCCCAGGGGAGAACAGAGATAAGATCTGCATTGGTGATATAAGGTCTGTCCTGAAGGGTACACTTCAGTTAATGGATGGCCCATAGGCCCTGGTTTAAACTGAATATAGTCAATTAGGAAACTCTCTTTGGACAATTAGCAAATCATGTTCAAGAGGAGGAAAATGTTAAATAAATTAATTAGTTGATGAACAAAATTGTGCTAAGTTGTATTTAATTATGAAATAGTCTCCATCTTCTGTAATAATCAACATTAGATGCCACTTTATGTTTAAAATAAATATGAGTCACCATCACTTGATTTTTTATAGGAAGTTAGCTAGTCCATGCGAAAAGAGGAACTTGCAGAACTTGATATATTTGGACATGGAATTTTCTAGATAGATGAGTAATGCATCTGTGTTTATGTCATTAGCCATTACAATTTTTTTGATTTATTGTTTTAATGTATACTTGTATGATTGTGATTGGATATATTAAAATTGATGGCTAAAGGGGGGTGGCTAAATCCACCATGTACATCTAATAAAATTTGCTCTCTGAGCATAGCTCGAGAGAGAACCGTTTGACCAGCAAGCTGTGTTGATGTGCTATTCTTAGGAATGGGGACAACTTATTAACATAATTTGAATCCCACAGACAACAGAGTAAAGTCTCTTAATTTGGGACTTTTCCTAAATTGCAGTGACAATATATATATATATATATATATATATATATATATATATATATATATATCCCTATTTTGTTAAGATGGCTGGACCATTGTACAAAACAAGCAATTTTTACCTTTTGAGTCACCTATAATTTTTTTTTTATTCTTCATTTACTTCTTAAATGCAAAACTAAGCAATTTTCTAAAAGAATGGAATTAAAAATGTCATACAATTTTGCTGTTGTAGAGTCAGTGTATCACATTCACATAGCTCTGGCAGTACTACGCTTAAATGGTTCTGACCACACTGGGTCCTTGCTCATAGCTTTCTTCCTATCATTGTTAGAGATATCAGTAGGTAGTAGGGGGTCCGGTTGCACATGGTAAATCATAGAGTGGAATATGAGGAAAGCATTGAAGTTTCAGGGAAAGCAGATAACACAGACTGTATTGTTTTAGTTGCATTAGAGAGAAAATCAAATTGCACATACTGTAGGAGGAGAGGATAAATCACACAGGCTGTGTATGTGTGTAGAGAAAGAACTCCAATGGCATGTACTCTTCAGGGGACATATGAAATCATACATTTCTCAACACAAGTGTGTGTCAGCACAATGGAAAAGATACTCTCATGGGCTGTAGAAGTGGAAAGTAGTCTAGGAATGAAACTGTGTTGATCTATGACAGGTAGTGAAGGCAGAAGCATCCTGGACGCACAGACCTCACAGCCAGGGGAGAGACATGCCCACATGACAAAAGACTAAAACTAGAAGCAGGCTACAAACTGAATATCAGGGGTCTAAAAATAAATGAAGCAATTAAGTTTGCAGTCTGAGACTTACTGCAACATGTTAACTCAAAGTAACCACTAACATTTATTTCCATTTTAAAGATACCCATAGCATCTAAAGAGGTTGTCTACTCACAAGCAACAATTTGATATCCCCCGATAGAGCATAATTTGCTGACAGTTTGGACTCTCCTCTTTCAGCTCAAATTAACAGATTCTCTCAACAGTTGAAGGAGAAAGGGACATGTATGAATATAAACTGATCAAAATGAACTCCTCTGTTAGCAGTGGCTCTGTAGGGATCAGCACACTGGTAATACAGTTCACCTTCTGTATAGTTGAATATGAGGAGGTGAGGAGGGAGTACATACACTACAATATTGTATAATTCTGAAACCTAATACATTTCGTTAAAAAAAAAAAAGAAGTGAAGTGAAGTTTATATTTTGCTTTTCAGTGCTCATTCCTTCTTCATTCCTTATATTCTGAGTAGTAAAGAGCAACTGTACAAACATTCAATGGATATGTGATATGCCAGGTAGAGCAGATAGGAAGTAGTTGAAACAAGTTAGAATTTATTTCTTTATAGGATTTTCTTTTGAGTTTGTAGGAACATATTAATAGAATATCTCTATGTTCTACTCATACTTTTTCTATTTCTATACTGCACAGATGTTGTAAGATGCCAGGCTCATGCTATATCCCCTGGAGCGACAGAGCCCCCAGCCATGCAGATAACAGCACAATGACAACTCTCGACTATCACTAGATGGCATTTTATGACGCCTTTTTCTCCTCTATTGTTCTTGCCTTCTGCAGAAATGTTGAAACAGCAAAAAATCAATGGCAGGAATGGAAATGCTATTTGTGTTTCGAAATTAATTTCCCTGTAATTGAAAAGACAGAGAACTCAGCCCTCTGTCTTGATAATGTATTATGCTGTATACATCGAAAAAAGAACATCTCTGTTTTGTGTTGTGTGAATACTAAACCAGCATTTAGATTTGTATGGTTGTACTTCAAGAGCTGTTAAGGATGTTCAGCATGTCTTATCTGAATCAGCAATCAAAAATCAGACTAAAAAGGCAGATGGAAAAGGGGGCTTATTGAGCGACTTAAATGAAAATGTTACCAGTGAATCAATTCAATAAGATTTTTCATGTTTTAACAATGATGCATCATTTTGGAGCCTCCAGTAGCTTAGAAATTCACAACAAAAGGAAAGCATTTTCTATTTGCAGAATACCCTTTTCTATATTTCTATGCACCTGTGTAAATGCTGTTCAGATAAATAGGTAGGTAGCTATCCATTTTTCTGGTACCAAATTTTTTTTATGCATTTTACCAATCATTGTCATTATATTAAAAAAAATAAAAATGTTACTGTCTCACAATGACTGTTAAAATTCCATTCCACTTAATACAGTTTTTACAAATGTTTTTAACTGTGATCTATAGAGTAGAAAAACTTACTTTATTAAAGTGGTTTGTTCAATTTCTAACTTTCAGCTTCTGGCTCTCCACAATTCTTGGAAAAAAATGTGCTTTTTGGAAAAAAAAAAAAAGCTAACCTCTAATAGTTTTAATGGATGCTATGCCGTGCTTTAAATTTCTTGCAAGTAATCAGTTACTGGCTGCATCTTTCCTGAGAATGGGTTGGTCTGGAGTACTCCTTGCATTCAGTAAATCAACAGGTAGTAGTAATAACAATAATAATAATAATAACAACAATAATGATAACAATAATAATAATAATTATTATTATTATTCATACATACTTAAACAAAATCAGACATTACATAGAAACTTAGTCAACAATTACAATAAAAGGAGTATGAGCAAATCTATGAAGATATAAATAGCGGGGATATCAAAGTTAAAAAAGGATTGTTTCCTACAAAGGTTCAGCCATCTTCATAGTAAAGAGGGAAGTACACATCAAGCTGTATGAGCCAGTCACTAGCCAGTATCTGTGCTTGTGCATTTGAGCCAAAGGGGGTGGGGGTTACTTTTGGATAAAGGGATTAGGTCCTGAGGAATAATGTAATAAGGGGTGAATGTTGAAGAATTAGATTAAGAAACAGGATAGGCTAGTTCAAGGGTGAGCAAAGCATGCTGGATTTTGTTAAAATACCTAGCAGGAAGCTGTTGAAAATGGGAAGTTCTGTAAGTACATTCATAAACTTAACTAACTGGAGAAATGCATACAGGACGGGCCATTTATATGGATACACCTAAATAAAATGGGAATGGTTGGTGATATTAACTTCCTGTTTGTGGCACATTAGTATATGGGAGAGGGAAAACTTTTGAAGATGGGTGGTGACCGTGGTGGCCATTTTAAAGTCGGCCATTTTGGATCCAACTTTAGTTTTTTCAATGGGAAGAGGGTCATGTGACACATAAAACTTATTGAGAATTTCACAAGAAAAACAATGGTGTGCTTGGTTTTAACGTAACTTTATTCTTTCATGAGTTATTTACAAGCTTCTCTTTGTTTACAGCCATTGACATGTCGCAGAGGTTAACATGTGAGGAGCGGATAGAAATTGTGTTGATGTCTGGTGAGCACAGTACCGGGTCATTGCAGCAGATTTCAATGCAAGACACCCTACGAGACCACCCATCTCCCATGCTACAGTTAGCAAACTGCTTGCCAAGTTTTGTGAAACTGATTCAGTGTTGGATTTGCCAAAATGTGGACGCATGAAAACGGTCACTAATGAAGAAACATCAGTGGCTATCCTAGCTTCATTCACCAAGAGCCCACAGCGTAGCACTCGCCGCATGTCACTGGAGAGTGGCATAGTCGAACATCCCTTCGGCGGATATTAGCTACTCACAAATGGCACCCTTACAAACTCCAGCTGCTGCAGCATCTCAACGAGGATGACCCAGATCGGCGCACTGAATTTGCAGAATGGGCAAAACAAAAATTGGAAAGGACCCTCAGTTTACACAGAAGATTTTGTTCAGTGATGAGGCAAACTTTTATGTGAATGGTGAAGTCAACAAACAAAACCACCGCTATTGGTCTGACACTAACCCACATTGCATAGATTCCTCCAAGACTGTTGGAATACAAAAATTGATGGGATGGTATATGGGGTACAAAGATAGTGGGGCCATTCTTCATCAATGGAAACCTCAAGGCCACTGGATATGTGAAATTGCTACATGATGATGTGTTTCCCTCTTTATGCACTGAAGCTGGCACGTTTCCTGAGCTTTTCCAGCAAGATGGTGCACCACCACATTATGGGTGTGAGGTCCGAGAATTCCTAGATGAACAGTTTCCTGGAAAGTGGATTGGTCGTCGTGGGCCAGTTGAATGGCCCCCAAGGTCTCCCGATCTGGCCCCCTTAGACTTTAATATTTGGGGTCATCTGAAGGCAAATGTCTATGCTGTGAAGATACGAGATGTGCAGCACCTGAAACTATGGATACTGGAAGCCTGTGCTAGCATTTCTTCTGTGGTGTTGCTATCAGTGTGTGAAGAGTGGGAGAAGAGGGTTGCATTGACAATCCAACACAATGGGCACCACTTTGAACACATTTTATAAGTGGTCAGAAACTTGTAAATAACTCATGAAAGAATAAAGTTATGTTAAAATCTCTTCCCATTGAAAAAACTAAAGTTGGATCCAAAATGGCCACCATGGTCACCACCCATCTTTAAAAGTTTTCCCCTCCCATATACTAATGTGCCACAAACAGGAAGTTAATATCACCAACCATTCCCATTTTATTTAGGAGTATCCATATAAATGGCCCGCCCTGTACTAGCATAGATAAGTACCACACCTCTCCTCTCCTCTATTTTAAATATTGCATTTCCTTCCAGCTAAATTACCTCAGTGTTACACTTCTGTGAAAGAGACATACAAGCCAGGTCTCCTTTCAAAAGAACAAAAGTACTGAGCATCTCAAAGGAAAACTGCCCTGGTTAGCTCAGTGGCCTTGTGGACACTCTTGGGGTTGCTGTTTCTCAATAAGGAGACCAACAGGTATGCATGAGGAGCATTTTGTCCAGGCAATGCTACTAAGCCCTTTCTAGGAAACATATATGCAAATTTTAGCATCCTATATCTGCTGGCATCAGAAAGGCTTAGTGTTCTTTTCTTTTTGAAAGAAAATATGATTTGAATACCTCTGTCAGAAGCCCAACGGTATGCAAATTAGCTTTTCTTCCAAAAAGAAAAGAACACTAAGCCTATTTGATGCTTTTTCATCTCTCTAATAAACAAGAGCACACCCAAGAGTACTCCCAAGACCACTTAGCTGACCAGAACAAATTTCTCTTTAGAAACTTATGACTTTTGTTTGTTTAGAAGGCAAACTACCTTACACATTTTATTGCAGTTCTTTCTTAATTTTCTTCTAGGACTCCTGTCATTCTCTGAATCTTTTCAGAAACAGTATAAGCCCTTGGAGACTAGAAACTGGTGTATACCATTTTCAGAGTAATTTGTTATAATCAATTGACACCCAAATATACATTCTAGACCAGGGATCGGCAGCCTCCGGCACTCAAGCTGTTCTGAAGCTACAACTCCCAGAATCCTCCTTTCACTTCAAAGGGAGTTACAAGAAGAGCCAAATAGATGTGCATGCTGGGAGTTGTAGTTTCATAGTAGCTGGAGTACCAAAGGTTGCTGATCCCTGTTCTAGACCATCAGCAATGTACAAATTAACCCTCATGTATCCACACTGTTTGTATTTGTGCGTTATCTGAACCCTGTGCTATGATTATGTGTATGGGAAATATCTACCTGGCTGTAAAATAGAGATGGCCACTTCGTATATTTGTTACGAACCTTTGTTATTTCCTACGCCGAAGCGAATCCGGATCTGCTTCGTACGAATCTTGATGACCTATAATCAGGAGAGTTCAATATCTGATTGTCAGGGGTTTGAGAACCAGCACTCTGGCCGAACAAGAGAAAGTGGTGCTCCATGTGAGCATTACTTCCTCTTCATTACACTGTCCATCTTCTTGGAATTGCAGTGTAATTAAAGTACTCACTCTATTCACTTGAATGGAGTGAGTACTTATAATTATTCTATAACACTACTACAGAGGAGACGACGCATAGTGTAATGAAGAGGAAGCAGCACTCACATGGAGCTTCCTCTTCAGCTGATTGGCGGGGGTGCCGGGTATCCGCCCCCCACCAATCTGATATTGATGACTTATCTTGAGGAAACAGACTGCACAACCTGCCTACTGCATGCAGTACTTTTTTGTCTAAAAAAACAATGGTAATGGCTACAAAGGATGCCAAATATGCATAACTGATGCACAGGATACATACATTCTACAGGATCTTTTTTTATTTATGTGTCTGTTCTTCTGATGGATCAGAAGAATGGAAAAATAACGGTCATGTGAGCTCCCCCTAACTCTGATGCTGCATGGCTAACCTAGGAATTTCAATGTATAGCTCAAGCCTTATCATCTTTCTATTATATGTAGAATAATAGGCGATGATTGTTTTTCAAGCATGTCTACCTTAACCAGGTTATTATGCTGTGTGACTTGTATAGATGGTGTTTTCTAGCATATAATATATGGTTTAAGACATATTTATAGTCTGTAAAAATACTGTCAGTGGTGGATATCTTCTGAGTACAATTTACTAGAAGGTGACACTCTATTAATCAGAACAAGACATGTGATAGTGGATAGAGACTACAGTAGATAAGTCAAAATAAAAGGTCTACAAACAGTTAAGTGTGTAATAATATGAACTAGTAGTGGCATAGTTTTACTATGTTTAAGAAAAAGTCTAAGGAAAGCTGCATAAACAGTACATTTCTATATTACACATGTGCATCTAATAGTTATCCACTGAGCAGTTGCTGATCAACATTTAGTTTGCCACTTACTATGCTTGATAAAATCTCTATTGCTTCTGACTCATGTAATAAGCAATCACTTTATGGGAAGCTATAAAGTAACATACTACACATAAACAAAAGACAATAGCTATAAAAGGGTTAAAGATCGGAAACCCATGACTGCTCATGAAAATGTTGAATAGCATTATAAAAAGATTCCCTTCCCCCAACTCAGCAGTAAAGTCCCACAGCTCATCTTGGAATCCTAAGGAGAGATCAGGTTGTGATTTATGGAGCCGATTATTGAAAAGCCATCATCTTAAAGACCAAATTATAATTTGGCACAGTGACTGTCATTGTGTTGAAGTGATTTGTAAGATGTTTTCAGATGTACTGTGATTGTACAGCTGAGCTTTCCTAGCTTGTATTCTGTGATGGAGAACATTTATCTGTCAGATATTACACTCCATTTATTCAACTGATTCCTCTCCTTTGCAGAAAGAGAGGACTTAAGGGTAGTGGTATATTCTTGATTATTTGTTCTATCAGCATGCCTGATCAGGAAATATATTAATAGTTAAAGATATTACATGAATTGTGGATACATTTCTTATAACAAATTGCTCCAGTTGTAAGATCACAACAATCCCACCTTTAACACATTCATCTGTGTATATTGTTCCAAAATTATATTAATGCATGTGTATTAGTGATGATCGAGCACCCCGATGTTCGGGTGCTCGGGTGCTCTGGCCGAACACTAGGTGGTGCTCGAGTGCTTGGCCGAGCACCCGAGTATAATGGAAGTCAATGGGAGAAGACCAGGCACCCACTGCTCTGCAGAGGGGAAGGTGTCTGGTTGATAGGGAAACGTGTGAAAATGGTGGAAACACCTCTGAAATGGTTAGGGAACAGCATGGGGAGGATGTCTGGATGCATCTTGGACACCAAAGTCGCTGCTATTAACGATGATGTCCGACTATTACGCCACTTTTACGGAATGACAAAAATACCCCCCCAAAACCCAAGATAACATCGATTTTAGAGGAAATATTGTTAGGAAACATATATTTACTTGTACGTTAAGCGCAAGTGCTGTCAAAAATTACACGGATGAGGCACTCCGATACAAGTGGTATTTTACATAAAGGAGGGCCTCATTCACATTGTGGTATAATTGTGGGACTCCTACACTCATAAAGCCTATACACAAAGTGAAAGGGCTACCAAAAATTACAAGGAACAGGCAATCCAATACCCCCTTTATTACACATAAAGGAGTGCTTCAGACACACCCTAGAAAAATTCGGATTGATGGTCTGCTGCTGACACTCAAAAAAAATAGGGGTGACGTGCTGCTGCTGAGCTGACCGTGTAAAACATTATGGGTAACATGCAGCAGAGCTGACCATGTAAAAAATTATGGGTGACAGGCAGCACAGCTGACCGTGTAAAAAATTATGGGTGATATGCAGCAGAGCAGACCATGTAAAACATTATGGGTGACATGCAGCAGAGCTGAACGTGTAAAAAATTATGGGTGACATGTCGCTTAGCTGACTGTCTAAAACATTATGGTGCAGGGCCTGCTGGTGAGATGACCGTTAAAAAATTAAGGTTCCGGCCCAGCTGGTGAGCTGACCGTCTAAAAAATTATGGTGCAGGGCCAGCTGGTGAACTGACCATCTAAAAAATTATGGGTGACACGCCGCTTAGCTGACTGTCTAAAACATTATGGTGCAGGGCCTGCTGGTGAGCTGATCGTTAAAAAAATTAAGATTCCGGCCCAGCTGGTGAGCTGACCATCTAAAAAATTATGGTGCAGGGCCAGCTCGTGAGCAGACCGTCTAAAAAATTATGGTTCTGGCCCAGCTGGTGAGCTGACCATCTAAAAAATTATGGTTCCGGCCCAGCTGGTGAGCTGACCATCAAAAAAATTATGGTTCCGGCCCAGCTGGTGAGCTGACCGTCTAAAAATTATGGTTCCGGACTAGCTGGTGAACTTCGAGGGCAGCCTAAGCAGTTTCATATGATGGAGGATGAGGAGGAAGAGGACGAGAAGAGGAAGGGGTACATGGGAATACAGTGTATTCAATACACCTTAAAAGCCACATTTAAGGTTCCTTCATGTTAAGCCGCTTTCCTCTGGTGGAGTAGAGAAGTCAGGGTCAATCCAGGCCTTGTTCATTTTGATAAGCGTCAACCTGTCAGCATTGTCAGTTAACAGGCAGATGCGCTTATCAGTCATTATGCCCCCAGCGGCACTAAATACCCGCTCAGACAAAACTCTGGTGGCAGGGCAGGCCAGCACCTCCAAGGTGTAGAGCGCCAGTTTGTGCCACATGGCCAGCTTAGACACCCAATAATTATACGGCACAGAGGGATCGCTGAGGACGTTGACACGGTCAGCTAGGTACACTTTTACCATCTTCCAAAACTTTTCCCTCCTTGTCACACTAGTCTGTTCTTCTGGGTGAGGGTGCTGGCAGGGTGTCATAAAACTGTCCCAGGCCTTGGAGAGTGTCGCCCTGCCTTTGTTGGAACTGCTGTGTGTTTCCCTCGTCTCCCCTCCTCGGATGGCCAAGGAACTACGGACTCTGCCGCCAGCGTTGTCAGATGGAAATTTTTGAAGCAATTTTTCGACAAGGGCCTTTTGGTATTGCAACATTTTACTTGTCCTCTCCACCATAGGAATGAGAGATGAGAAGTTCTCTTTGTAGCGGGGGTCGAGAAGGGTGAATAACCAGTAATCGGTGTTGGCTAATATGTGTATAACGCGAGGGTCACGGGAAAGGCAGCATAGCATGAGGTCAGCCATGTGTGCCAGAGTTCCAACAGACAAGGCTTCGCTCTCCCCACCAGGATGATGACTCTCAATATCCTCCTCGTCCTCTTCCTCATCGTCGGCCCATCCACGCCGAAGAGATAGTGTAAACGTGCTATGGCTACCCTGTGTAGCGGTGGCAACCGTCTCCTGCTCCTCCTCCTCCTCCAATTCACGCTGAGAAGACGAACCGAGGGTGGTCTGGCTATAACCCTGTGTCGGGTCTTCTCCCATTTCCACCTCTTCAACACGCAGAGCCTCGGCCTTTATTGTGAGCAGTGAGCTTTTTAGTAGACACAGAAGTGGGATGGGTATGCTGATAATTACATTATCGCCGCTCACCATCTGTGTAGATTCATCAAAGTTGCGTAACACCTCACAGAGGTCAGACATCAATGAGCACTCGTCGCTTGTGAAGAGTGGAAGCTGACTAGAAAGGTGCCGAACGTTTTGCAGCTGGTATTCTATTACTGCCCTCTGCTGCTCACAAAGCCTGCCCAACATGTGGAAAGTGGAATTCCAGAGCGAGCTCAGGACGCACAGCAGTCAGTGAGCTGGCAAACGTAAGCACTGCTGCAGCGTTGCCAGGCTGGCTGAAGCTGTAGGCGATTTGCGGAAATGTTCACACAGGTGACGCACATTCACCAGTAGCTAAGGCAAATTGGGGTAGGTTTTCAGAAACCGCTGAACCACTAAGTTGAAGACATGGGCCAGGCATGGTATGTGTGGGAGGTTGGCCAGCTCCAAAGCTGCCACCAAGTTGCGGCCATTATCAGATACAACCATGCCTGGCTGTAGGTTGACTGGCGAGAGCCACAGCTCAGCCTGTTCCCTTATGCCCTGCCACAGCTCTGCGGCGGTGTGCTGTTTGTCACCTAGGCAAATAAGCTTCAGCATGGCCTGTTGCCGCTTCCCGACTGCTGTGCTACACTGATTCCAGCTAGGAAGAGGTGGAGGAAGAGAAGGAGGGGTTGCAGCCACTACTGTAGGTGGTGGAGGAAATCCGGATTGAAGTAGGGCCCGCAATCCTGGGAGTGGGTAGCACCTGTGCCATCCCAGGGTACGACTCGCTCCCAGCCTGCACAACATTCACTCAGTGTGCCGTCAGGGAAATGTAGCATCCCTGGCCACAAGCGCTTTTCCATGTGTCAGTTGTTAAGTGGACCTTGCCAGTAACTGCGTTGGTCAGGGCACGGGTTATGTTTCTGGACACATGCTGGTGTAAGGCGGAGATGGCACACCGGGAAAAATAGCGGCGGCTGGGGACTGCGTAACGAGGGACAGTTGCCGCCATCACGCTGCGAAAAGCCTCGGTGTCCACCAGCTTAAACAGCAAATTTTCCAGGGCCAGCAATTGAAAAGTTGCGCGTTTAGAGCTATGGCCTGTGGGTGAGTGGCAGGGTATTTGCGCTTGCGTTCAAATGCCTGGGGTAAGGACATTTGAACGCTGCGCTGGGACACTGAAGTGAACGTGCTGGCTGATGGTTCTTGCGACAGCCCAGGTGCAGGGCGGGAGGCATCTGGGCCTGCGTCTTTGACAGCAGATAACAGAGGGGAAGAGGAGGAAGTGGTGTGACCTGCAGACACAGATTGTGGACCCAGGCATTCGGCCCACCTTTTAGGGTGCTTTGCTGACATGTGAGGGACCATGCTGGTAGTGGTCAGGTTGCTGGTGTTTATGCCCCTGCTCATCTTGGTACGGCACAGGTTACAAATTACAATACATTTATCGTCAGCACTTTCCTCAAAAAAATGCCAAACTGCAGAACACCTAACCCTTGGCAAGGGAGCTTGCCGCAAGGGGCTGCTCCGGGGAACAGTTGCAGGCCTGGTTGGCGTGGCCTGCCTTCTCTCTTTTGCCACCCCACTGCCTCTTCCAGCCTGTTGTGCTGTTGCGGATCCCTCCCCCTCTGTACTGCTGTCCTCGCTCAGCTTGCCACCTTCCCAGGTTGGGTCAGGGATTTCATCGTCCACCACCTCCTCTTCCACTTCCTCACTCTGGTCCTCCTCCTGACATGGTGAGCTAACAAGAACCTGACTTAACTGAGTCTCATCCTCATCATCAACCTCTTGAGACGCTACTTGCCGTTCCCCACCGTCATCTTCTTCAGACTGTTTTCTCAATTGGTTGGGAATCAGGGCACAATATCTCATCATGTCCTACTTCAAGTGGCCTTGGCGAGAGGCCCGAGCCAAGGAACCGTGATGAAAAAAGCTCCTCGGAATATCCGAATGTGGGATTAGTTCTTTGGCCAGACTCTACATAGTGGGAGGAAGGAAAATCAGGGTGAGGATGCAGTTGCACAGATTCTTGGCTACTGAGACTGGACTTTGTGGAAGAGGGGGCAGGTGCTTAACCAACTGGAAGTATTATCCGCTGAAATCCAACCAACTACCTGCTCGCACTGGTGTGGCGACAAGAGTTGTGTCTTGTACCACCCTGCAAACTGTGACATGAAGCTAGGAGTTTTGGATGACTTTGTTTCTTGGGCTCTGCCAGCAGGCACGGTTTCACCGCTCCCAGAGCCATGGCCTCTGCATTCACCGTCAGCAGCACGCCCACTTCCCTGTCCCTTAGTGCTCGCCTTGCACATATTAGACAGTATATATGCATCTTTGTCACAAGTACAGCACTGCAGTGTATGATAAGAAAAATGTCACCCAATGTCAAATATTTAGAATGCGCAAACGTTATAAGCAGACGGAAATGAGGAACTGCGGCCTAAATTAACGGTAGAAAATATAGCAACGTATGTCAGCTATATAGACAACATATAGACAACGTGCTGTGCACGTACTGGTAGTGTCAGGACGCCCTTGCGTTCTTTTTGCCCCAAAAGAAAAAACAAAATGCAGCGAGATATAACAATGGACTTTTGTGACTTTGGAACAGAAACACTAGCCCTACCTAGCCAAATCCTATCCCTACAGTATAATTCCCTCCTTACGCAAATGTTATACAGCAGACGCAGAGGAACTGCGGCCTTAATTAACGTTAGAAAAAATAGCAACAGATGTCAGGTATATAGACTACAGAACGGTTCTAATGCACACGCTGTGCACGTGGTATTAGCGTAAGGTACACTTGCGTTCTTTTTGTCCCAAAAGAAAAAAAATGCAGCCAGATATAACAATGGACTTTTGTGACTTTTGAACAGAAATACTAGCCCTGCCTAGCCAAATCCTATCCCTACACAAGTCCCTCCTTGCGCAAATATTATACAGCAAGATGCAAAAGAGGTACTGCAGGCTTAACAGCAGAAATAATAGCAAAGGATGTCAGGTACATAGTATACAGAGAGTATCATACAGCATGCAGTAGCTACACAGGTGGCGTTAATGGCAGGCCACCTAGCGAACACCCCCAAAATAAAATAAAATGTTTGCCAGCAAGATATAATAGCCCTTAAAAGGGCTTTTGGGTCTTTGAAACAGAAATTCTATCCCTGCCTAGCTTTCTTCTGTCCCTACTCTGTCTGTCCCTGCTTGCAGCAGCTCTCCCTGCTCGGTATGAGCCGGTCACTGGGTGCTTTATAGAACCCGATGACGTGTTCCCGGCCAGCCAATCACTGTAATGCCAGTAGCTAACATAGCTACTGGCATTACAGTGAATGCCAGCACCTTCCCGCACGCTAATTGGCTAATTAGCGTGCAGGGAGGAGACTCGAGCATGGCAGAACACCGCGTGGTCACGAGCACCGCCATGTTTGGCCGAATAGTGTATTCGGCCGAACATGTTCGCTCATCACTAATGTGTATGTATTTTTAAATGTTTATGTGCAAGATGTTTTCTTAATTATTAGGAATTATTATCCAATGCCAAAGATGCTCAAAATGTAAAGATTTAGTTTAGTAACTGACATTCACCATTTGAAATAAAACTCTGTGAGCCAGAAATAGTATAAATTGTTTAAAACTCTTTTCTCATAAATTTTGCCACCAGTTAAGAGTTAAAACTTCACAGTACTTAGATACTCATGGTTGTGCATGCCCTCTTCATCTCCCACACAGACTACTGTAACATCCTCCTCTGTGGCCTTCCATCTAGCAGTCTCATTCCCCTCCAATCTGTCCTCAACTCTGCTGCCCAACTTATCCATCTCTCACCTTGTTACTCCTCTGCCTCTCCTCTCTGCCAAGCCCTTCACTGGCTTCTCGTTGCCCAGCAAATTCATTTTAAAATACTAACAACTACATACAAGGCTGTACACAACTTGTCCCCTCCCTACATCTCAGAGCTACTTTCCTGATACATCACCACACGTAATCTCCGATCCACACAAGATCTCCTTCTCTCCTCTTATCACCTCTGCCCACAATCACCTCCAAGATTTCTCCTGTGCATCCCCCATACTCTGGAACTCTCTACCCCAACACATCAAACCTACAGTGGAATCCTTCAAAAGAAACCTAAAAACCCCCTCTTCAGACAAGCCTACAACCAGTGACCCTGCTGCTGCTATACCTCCATTATCAGCTTTACCCTCGCCTACTGTGTCCTTCCTCCATACCTTGTAGATTGTAAGCCCTCACGAACAGGGTCCTCTCTCCTTCTGTACCAGTTTGTAACTCGTCTTGTTCATGCTTAGTGCAATTGTCTGCATTATGTATGTGCACCCCTTTTCATATGTACAGGGCCATGGAATAAATGGCACTTTAATAATAAATAATAACAATACAATACCTTTATGAGGCCTTGCTCTTTAAAGCTTAGCTTTTCGTACTGCAAACTCCTCCAAATTCCCATTTCACTAACAGAACGTTATGTTTATTGTCTGCCATGGTAATGGTCACCCTGTCTCTTTGCTAGCTTTTATTCCAATTTAGTAAAAGAGAGATTGCCTGTTGTCTATCCATCCATCTATCTATCCATCCACCACAACAGGAAGGAAATATAGTAATTTAAGTCATCTACTAGAGAGGGGTTGTTGATCCAGGGAGTTATTCTGATTGCCTGATTGGAGTCGGGAAGGAATTTTTTCCCCTACAGTGGGGAAAATTGGTTTCTACCGCACAGGGTTATTTATTTATTTATTTTTTTTGCCTTCCTCTGGATCAACTTGCAGGATAGCAGGCTGAACTGGATGGACAGATGTCTTTTTTTAAGCCTTACACACTATGTTACTATGTTACCTCCATCTATGACTCTTATCAAAATATATGAGATCTTTGACCTGAAAGTAGATGAAGCTAATAAACAGCATAGAGCACACATTTTTTAAAATTCTTGATATTTGAATTTACAGATTAAGGTGCTTATCCTAGCAGATTTTTAAGTGGAACACTCAAAGTATGCTTTTGCATGCACTTTTAATATGCAGTAGTAAGAAATATGATGCAAATGTTCTTGTAACCTTTAAAACAAATTGCTTCTAAGTTTGCAAATGAGCTTTAAACAACTAGAAAAGAAAGGAGGTGGTCCATGCATAGGTGTATAAGCTTTGATTTTTTTTTATTTTAATATTTCATTGGAGCAAGTGAAGATCATGCCCCCAGGATTTTTTTTTATTTCACACCTGCCAATAATTTTTGTGATAATTAATTAATGATTGATGTACATAGGTTATTGCTTGATTTATATTTCATTAAGAAATTGAGGGAAATAAATGAAAATACATAATCCAGGGGGACATAATTTTTACTTGATCCATGTTATTTACTGTTTGCGGTTAATCACCACATAATGTTAACTAATTTTCTGTATTGTATTCTAGAGACACTTCAACCTCTAAAACGAATACATTGCATTTCTAAAGGTTTGCCCCCTACCTACCAGCTGTCATTGTATATTTAAGGTGACACTTGATTTATTCACCATGTTAAAAAGTCATAAGGCAATAGCAATTTTCTCCCATTGTTATGCTAAGCACCTGCTATATTTCTGCTCCGTTGGGTTTTACCTCACTGTAAAGCAATTTGTGTGATAAGATGTTGGCTTTTCAAAAGGAACTTTTTTCTGTGACTGATTAGAGCAAGCAGCTAATGATCTAGAGACAATAATACTTTATGCAGCACATTTGGCTAGAAGGGGTTATAGACGCATTAACCTATTTTTATGTCGGTACAAAGTTTTTTAAGGTAGTAAAGATATATATTTTTCTATTTTTAAGCCTTTTGTACATTGTGCAAGAACGAGTCAGCATGTGCAACTTGCATTTCTTGTGGAGAAGAGCGAATCAATTCTACGTAAATTGCAGATCCTAGCGAATCAGAAACTTTTGTCATTCATTATAAATTGCCCATAATGACGGTCCACCATTTTACAGGTCACAAGACATAGATCAAAAAATGTATTGAGACAGCGCATCCTTTTATTGGAGATTTATTCCGGATGCAACATTTTGGCATAGCGTCCCTAGCAATGCTTTCTTCACTATTCTTTCCTTATTGACGTTACCAGGTGACAAGATAAACTCACTGCCTCTTTAGTTCATGCACAAGCACGATCTTATCTACAGCAGTCACCCTCTGTGCGTATACCCCACGGCCCATACTTTGCTTGGGCCTATTCTACAGACTCTTACAGCACTGACTGCCTCCCACATGTGCAGGTTTCATTTTACTGGAGTCCATCTTGTCATGGAAGCCTTGGACAGGTATGTTAGCATTCTAATATATCTATTTGAATGCTACATGTCCTTTACTTGATTTCTCTATGTTTGACCACCTTGCTGCATATGTCATCATGCATACCCACTGATTATATACAGTTATATATGGTTATTTGCAATACAACTTTTTTCTGTACAGTCATCTATTTTTCAATTCATATTCTCACCTGTTTCCTTGATGGCACTTGTATTTGCTATGTATTATTTATACATTTTCTGTATAGTCTATATATTATACTAGCTGAAGGACCCGGCTTCGCCCGGGTATATTTAATTTATTTCATTTACTGTTTGTGTGTGTGTGTCGTTAAAAGATATCGAGAGTGACCTCTACAGTGCCCGTCCCTTTAACAGTGACCTCTACAGCAGCCCGCCCCTTTAACAGTGACCTCTACAGCAGCCCGCCCCTTTAACAGTGACCTCTACAGCAGCCCATCCCTTTAACAGTGACCTTTACAGCAGGCCACCCCTTAAACAGTGACCTCTACAGCAGCCCTCCCCTTTAACAGTGACCTCTACAGCTGCCTTCCCCTTTAACAGTGACCTCTACAGCAGCCCATCCCTTTAACAGTGACCTTTACAGCAGGCCACCCCTTTAACAGTGACCTCTACAGCAGCCCGCCCCTTTAACAGTGACCTCTACAGCTGCCTTCCCCTTTAACAGTGACCTCTACAGCTGCCCGCCCCTTTAACAGTGACCTCTACAGCAGCCCGCCCCTTTAACAGTGACCTCTACAGCAGCCCAACCCTTTAACTGTGACCTCCACAGCAGCTAGAGTGGCCACTGTCTTCACCCCAGAAAGCCAGCCATTCACCGGCCATTCCCCCAAACGTGAAACAGTGCCCCCAGTTCCCATGAAGACACACAACTAAACATGAGGCCACGCCCCCTGGCTCCGTGAAGACACAAAGGAGAAGCTGTCTGAGTGTGAGCTACTGAAAGGGTGGACATCCCTGTGTCTGTCCAGGAACTGTGTCGGATGGAGAACAGGTAGCCAGAAAAGTGGACTGTCCAGCCTAAAGCCGGACATCTGGCCACCCTAACATCAGCCTGGCCCTAGGGTGGCCAGAGGTCTTGTTTTAGGCTGGACAGTCTGGCTTTCAGACTCCCCGACCTCTGTCATGCGCAGGGCCTGGATGGACACAGGGATGTCCTTGAACAGCTCACGCTCAGACAGCAGCACTGTGCAGTCTGAGCAATAAGCTGCAGGGAGAAAGTCACCCTCCCCCCACCCCTGCAGCTGACAGAAGGTGATTTTTACCTATATTTTTAATCCCAGTCAAATGCGGCATGAAAGGGGCGTGGCCTGACTGAGTCAGGGGCGTGACTTAGTGGGATCTGGGGGTAGTGCTTTTAAGTCCTTCTTTTGACGGTGGCCTGAATTACAGGTCGATGCCATAGTAATTTAGGAGGAAGGTGGGTAGCAGTGGAAGAATACACTACTGAATGGTAAATATGTGAAATTTACATTATATGAGGTAATGATTGATGATGAATTATTCTAAAACATCAGTTATATTTATGGTAACCGGAATACCCCTTTACCATTGTCATCCACAGCTACAGCAGTGAACTGGCTAGGTTGTCATAGAAACCTGGTGTGTGCCTGTGAGCTTCTATTGGCTGATAAGGGTCAAGTGACCAGGCTACTATTGGCTAATGAATTTTTTGGGAATATCTCAGGAACGGTACATCCTGGAGAGCTGAAAACTATTCTAAAACCTTCCTGGACACCTGATGTACATGTGTGCCAAATTTTGTGATTGTAGCTGCAGCGGTGCGGATTCCTTTAGCGGACATACACACACACACATACACTCATATTAGATGTCTGGCCTCACCTCTGACCCCAATGATGTCATAGGTTGAAGGGGTGGACCAGTATACTTTGATGAAGTCACTATTAGGGTATTAGGTTATTTAAACCCTTCCACATTTGGTGTATGCATGCTTCATAAAGGCTCTATAGCTAAAATGTTGCATCTGGAATCTCCAACAAGAGGATGTGCTGTCTCCATCCAGTTTTTCTATTTATATGTGGATCATCTGATCAATGTGGGGAAGGTTATCACTCCCCCTGAAGACATGCACCCATCGCTGTTCAAATTAGGTGTGCTGTCCTCCTCTCTTTTCCAAGACAGAGAAGAAGGCATCTGCCACTAAAGGATGATCTTTGGACATTTTTTTTTAATATAAAAAAATGTAAATTTAAAATGCAATGAGTTTTTAAACAGGCTATTTGTTACCACCGGCTACCATCGATTCATCCATAGCCATATATGTTACTCTCACTTATATTGTAGTGACATTAAAGAGCTTGAAAGGTGTTGGATGCAGTCCTAGGAGACCTCAGATTGTCATACTGTACAACATTTCAGGGCAACCTGCTTTGGGTCGAATTTATTTGTATCTGTATTGAATCTTCTGACCTGTTTGTTAAAACTGTACACATAATTTCTTGCTATCTGAACATTTAAGATCTTCTAGCAATATGACCACCACTGTAGGCAGTCAAGAAACATTGTAGAAAAAGTACAGGCCTTAGGACCTGATACTGCCTTATGGCTTAATATGCACTTTCAGAACAACACATTTATGTTTTATTCACACATTTATTTAATTTCATCCAATGTAAAGAGAGACAATTATTGTAAAACTACATTTACTATACACATTTTAAAACCATCTGATTCATCTAGACTTAAAGGCATTATACAATGATTAATGTGAAAAATGAAAATCAGTCATCATACTGTATAATACATGGTAATCTCTTTCTATCAAAGCTAGAACTAGCATTGTACCTGTATCGGGAGCTCTCCCATTGCTCCAATTATTCTGCTAGATTTAGTTTAAACTGGCAGTTCAGGGTATAGTTTGCTCAGGGGGTGTTTCCTGTAACTATCAAAGCTTCTAACAGAAAACAACAAAAATGCTGTTACTAGAGATGAGCGAATCTATTCGCCGCTTCGTAGATTCGTATCGAATCTTGGGATTTTTCAGCTGCGAAGCGAATCCGAATATTAAGTGATTCGCTTCGCTTTTGTACGCATTCGTTACGTAGTGTGTCCTATAAATTATATGCTAATTACGTAATCGCTTAGACAATAGTACTCTGAGATTCGTAAGCTATTTGTATGCTCATGCGTACATCTTCTAAGAAGTTGCGTACATTTTGTAAATGAACGTTCCTTATTAGAGAGCGAATGTTTGCTAATAGCACATAATAACGTATATTTTGTACGCAAATACAACGAATCTATTCGTCAAATATACGAATTTAAGGAAAAGTTCGGCGAATGTTCGGCGAATAATTTTTTAAATGATTCGCTCATCTCTAGCTGTTACCATTGTACACACAAGGCATATGAAAAATAAAATAAGAGTAAGGGTCATTTTACAAGGGTAGAGCCTGCTTTTGCACGGTGCAATTATAAGGAGGTATTTAGAGATGAGCGAGCATGCTCGTCCGAGCTTGGTGCTCGTTCGATTATTAGGGTACTTGTAAGTGCTCGCTGCTCGGACGAGTATCTCGCCATGCTTGAGGAAATGGCATCTCCCGCATTTTGAATTTTTGGCGCCTATAACTCAGCCAATCACTACCGCAGGAGACTCTGCGGTACCCCCCAGCATCACGTGGGGCCTTACATGTCGATAGCAGGGTTAGGCTGGCCAGATTAGGTGACCCTGGAATATACTAGTGACGTCCGGCGGTGCTTGGCTCAGAGGCTGTCTGGATGTCGTTAGGGACAGATCTGCTGCGTTTCAGGGAGAGTGTTAGGGCCTGGATTTAGTTCTCTGTTAGGCAGGAGTGATCTCAAAAGAACCCAACAGCCCATCTAAGGGCTACAAGACACTTTTTTTGTCTCCTGGCTGGGCTGGCTGGCACTAGTAGTGCAGCTATCGCCATATATAACAAACTTTGTTTTTTGTTGTTTTATCTCAGTGATACAAATCCATTTCATACAGCAGTGGAACCATTCTGTGTGTCACAGTTTTTTTTTTATATAATACACTTATATACAGAAAATGTTGAACCCCAGGGCTAAGGGTCGAGGATGTGGGCGTGGGCATTCAATTACTGCAGGGGGCAGAGGCCGTGGTCCTGGGCAGGGTGATACAGTACCTGCTGATGAGGGAGCAGGGGAACGCCGCAGAGCTACACTCCCTAGCTTCATGTCTCAACTTACAGGGACACGTGGTAGAGGACTGTTGAAACCACAACAGTGCGAACAGGTGATGTCGTGGATTGCGGACAATGCTTCAAGTAATTTGTCCACCAGTCAGTCTTCCACGCAGTCCACCCACGTTACCCAAGGGAGCACTCCTCTGGCTCCTCCACCTCAACCTCCTTCCCCCCAGTCTTCCCCCTCCCAGGAAAATTTGGAATGCGATCCGGCATACTCTGAGGAACTGTTTTCTGGACCCTTCCCAGAGTCACAAACCACTTCTCAGGTTGCTGCTGACCTCTTTCCCGATGCCCAAGTTTTCCAACTGTCACAGTCTGAGGGTGATGACATTGTTGACTTAGTGGAAGAAGTGTGTAAAGAGGTGTCGGACGATGAGGAGACACGGTTGTCAGACATTGGTGAAGTTGTTGTCAGGGCAGGAAGTCCGAGGGGGGAGCAGACTGAGGAATCGGAGGATGACGAGGTGACTGACCCAAGCTGGGTTGATAAGCCGAGTGAAGACAGTGCTTCTGGGGCGGAGGCGAGTGCTGCACCAGAACAGGTTGGAAGAGGCAGTGGTGTGGCCAGAGGGAGAAGCAGGGCCAGAGCTGGTGCATCAGCAGCAACTGTTTCACGTAGTGAAGCTCCCGTGGTGAGGCCTAGATGTTCGCAAGTCTGGAGGTTCTTTAAAGAAATTGAGGATGACCGACGGACTGTGGTGTGCAACCTGTGCCACACCAGGATCAGCAGGAGTGCCACCACTACTAGCCTAACCACCACCAGCATGCACAGGCATGTGAGTGCTAAACACCCCACTCAATGGAACCAAGGCCGTTCACCTCCTGCGGCTCCCACCACTGCTCCTTCCCCTGTGTCACTCGCTGCCTCTGCTAGTCAACCCCCCACAGAGGACCCCGGCACGAGCACCTCCCGTCGGAAAACCACACCTTCGCCTACACGATCCTCCACAGCGTCCACCAATGTGTCCCTGCGCAGCGTTCAGCTGTCTTTACAGCAGACGCTGGAGTGCAAGAGGAAATACAGTTCCACCCACCCACATGCCCAAGCCCTCAACGTCCACATCTCCAAATTGCTCAGCCTGGAGATGCTGCCCTATAGGCTGGTAGAGACCGAGGCCTTTCACAACCTCATGGCGGTGGCTGCCCCTCGGTATTCGGTCCCAAGCCGCCACTATTTTTCCCGATGTGCCGTCCCAGCCCTACACCAGCACGTGTCACAGAACATCATCCGTGCCCTGATCAACGCTGTTTCTGAGAAGGTCCACCTAACCACAGACATGTGGACAAGTGCTGCCGGGCAGGGACACTATATATCACTGACGGCACATTGGGTTAACTTGGTGGAGGCTGGGACCGAGTCTGACCCTGGGGCCGCTCATGTACTGCCCACACCGAGGATTGCGGGGCCTACCTCGGTCACGGTCTCTCATGCCTCCTCCTCCGACCCCTCCTCCTCCACCTCCTCCTCCGAATTACCATCCGTGGGCACGGCGTCTTCAGTCGGTAGCTCTAGGTGCAGCAGCAGTGCTGTGGCTAAGCGCCAGCAGGCGGTGCTCAAACTGCTGAGCTTAGGTGACAATAGGCGCACCACCCAAGAACTATTACAGGCATCACAGCGCAGACCGATCTGTGGCTGGCACCGCTGAACCTCAAGCCAGGCATGGTTGTGTGTGACAACGGGCGTAACCTGGAGGCAGCTCTGCAACTCGGCAGACTGACACATGTGCCATGCCTGGCCCACGTGTTCAATCTCATAGTTCAGCGGTTCCTCAAGACATACCCCAATCTGTCTGATTTGCTCACCAAGGTGCGCCGCATCTGTGCGCATTTCCGCAAGTCGACCACAGATGCTGCCACTCTCAGGTCAGCGCAGCGCCGCCTACAACTGCCCGCTCACCGACTGTTGTGCGACGTGCCCACAAGATGGAATTCGACATTAAACATGTTATCCAGAGTTTACCAGCAGCGCACAGTGATTGTACACTGCTAGATGTCAACTTCCACCAGAACTGGTAGTCAGGTCAGTCAGATTCCTCAAGTCTACAATGAGGAGTGGACGTGGATGTCTGATATCTGCCAGGTGTTGAGCAACTTTGAGGAGTCAACACAGATGGTCAGCGGCGATGCCGCCATTATCAGCCTCACCATCCCGCTGCTTTGCCTGTTGAAAAATTCACTGCTCAGCATGAAGTCGGATGCTTTGCGCTTGTCACAAGAGACGGTGGAGGAAGATACGTCGCTTGATAGCCAGAGTACCCTCCGGTCTGTTTCTCAGCGCGTATTGGAGGAGGGGGATGAGGATGCGGAGGAAGAGGAGGAGAATGTTGGCAAGACAGAAGAGGGTACCAATGCTCAGTCCTTATTAACTCTTGAGCGTGTATGGGCTGAAGAGGAGGAGGAGGAGGAGGAGAAAATGGAGAGTCAGGCCAGTGAGGAGAGGGAATTCTTGCGTGTTGGGACTCTGGCGCACATGGCAAACTTCATGTTAGGCTGCCTATCCCGTGACCCTCGTGTTAGAAGCATTTTTTCAAACACCGATTACTGGGTGTTCACTCTCCTGGACCCACGGTACAAGCAGAACCTTTCCACTCTCATCCCTGTAGAGGAAAGGAGTATGAGAGTGAATCAATATCAACAGGCCCTGGTGCACAAGCTGAAACAACCCTTCCCATCTGATGCCGCTAGCGGCAGAGGGCGTGGTTCTTTGGCCAAGTAGCGGGGGAGAGGAGGCGAGCAGGCAGCTTGTCCAGCACTGGCAGGGGAACGCTCTCCAAGGCCTTTGCCAGTTTTATGTCACCCCAGCAAGACACTGTCACCTGTCCCCAGTCTAGGCAGAGTAGGGGTGAGCTTTACAGAAAGATGGTGAGGGAGTACCTAGCTGACCATACCAACGTTCGGACCGATCACTCTGCTCCATACAACTACTGGGTTTCAAAGCTGGACACGTGGCCTGAACTGGTGCTGTACGCCTTGGAGGTGCTGGCCTGCCCTGCCGCTAGCATGTTATCAGAGCGAGTATTCAGTGCAGCTGGTGGCGTCATCACCGATA
Organism: Rhinella marina; assembly: GCA_900303285.1. Taxonomy (NCBI): domain Eukaryota; kingdom Metazoa; phylum Chordata; class Amphibia; order Anura; family Bufonidae; genus Rhinella; species Rhinella marina. Next base: position 28,254 of record ONZH01027619.1, read on the forward strand.
AGCGTACACGCCTGTCAACTGACAGCACTGACAGGCTGACGCTTATTAAAATGAACAAAGCCTGGATTTCACCGGAATTCAAATCTCCTCCGGGGGAAAGCAGCTAAAGATTAACATTACTTATGTATCCGATTCCTCTTCTCTACTCCTCCTCCTTGTCGTCTTTGCCTAACGCTGACCCAAAACGCAATTTTTTAGAGGGCCAACTGGCACTCTTTTACCACATTTTTTCCAGAGGGCCACCTACAGGCCCTCTCTCCAAACAATTTTTTCGGAGGTCCACCTACAGGCCCTCTCTCTAAACAATTTTTCCGGAGGGCCATCTACAGACACTGTAAAACAATGTTTCAGGAGCATCAAACAGACAGTCCAAAACAATTTTTCAGTAGGCGCAATTACCGACATTTAAAAAAAAAATTTTTTGCTGAGGGTCGACTTTATGTACTCCGAAAAGAAAAAAATATTTGGAGGCTCAACAAAAGCCATTTCAGTGCATTCTCTGTCGGACAAAGTCATTGGTGGTGTAACCGCCATGCTGTGTCAGGCTAAATTTTTCGGTGCTTCACCAGCTTCCACATCTAACTTGGTCACTTGTTGGTGTCACCGCCATGCTGTGTCAGGCTTATGCCTGCATCGTGTGGCCTGGGGTTAGGAGAGCAGTGCCAGCATGTGCATGGGTGATGGACCTTCGTTGCACCTAGTTGGGTGCTTCCCTAACATGTGATGGGTATGTGCCTTGCCTTTCTTGGTCTGGGTGAGCACAATTGCCATGAGGGTAACCACCAGGCTGTTGCAGGAGAATTTGGGGTAATGGTGGGATTAGGCAGCCTCAGAGGCATCCATGCATGCTGCCCCTGCTGTTTCCTGTCCATTTTCGTGGTGTTTCCATCATTTTCTGATGTTTCCAGGTTTTTACCCAGCCTTCCCTAGGCAGAGCCTTGGTCCCCTGCAAAAAATGCTCGAGTCTCCCATTGACTTCATTGGGGTTCGTTATTCGAAACGAGCACCCGAGCATTGGGAAAAGTTCGTCTCGAATAACGAGCACCCGAGCATTTTAGTGCTCACTCATCTCTACAGGTATTTTTATGAACAATCATTCTTGCAACTGTTCTTTCAAACCCCTCCTGTCTTAGAGTATGATTTTTGCCCACACCAGGAGGCCGGCCCTGCCAATAAAACATACCAAGGATGACGCTCAGTAGTTTAAAAAAAAATCTTGGGGATAATTATAGGCTCTACATGGAATAGGTATACAAATTTCGGTAGATAAATCATTTAAAAAATATTTATTAATTCTGCCAATGAGCATAAGAGGGAGGTGGTCCCAGGCCTTCAGCTTTATTTCAGTACTCTTCAGCAGTGGCTATAGATTTAATTCCTTAAATTTGTGCACCTCTGGCTATATTATTACTCCAAGGTATTTAATAATAAAAGTCACAAAGGGTATCTTAACTGAGAGAACTGAGTTACGTGGTTAGTTGGCAGACATATAAAGAAGGGCAGATTTGTTCCAATTCACACTGAGGTCAGTAAAAAACCCAAATGTCTCCAAGAGGTGTAAAATTGCAACCAGGGAAGGATCATTATCTGCCAGATATCCCGTGTACATAGATACTTTTTCAACCAGTGGTCAATGAGGAATGCATTTGATAGCCGGGAGCTATGAATAGCGGCCGTGAGGGGTTCAATAGCCAGGGCAAACAGTAAGGGGGACAGGGTGCAACCATGCTTCAGGGTGAAGGGGCCATAGGCCTCTAGATTTGTTATAATACGTGCTCTGGGAATGTCATAGAGCTGTTTAACCCAGTTACAGAATTGAGGCCTAAAATCCATAGATAAAGCCAGTCAATTGAGTCAAAGGCTTTGCAGCTATCCACAGCTATTTTAAAGACAGGAGAATCCGAGCCCTCCACAGCTGCTAAGTTCAAATATAATTGTTGGATATTTATATTGGTTGCCTTCCCCGGCATGGAACCAGTTTGGTCAGGATGACTCAAGAACAGTATCACTTTATCTCATAGCAAGTATCTTTGCTAGCATTTTAATATCGAAGTTAGGGAGTGAAGAATGGTAGGAATCAGAAAACAAATGAGAAACAGCAGCACTCTGTAGTCTTCAATATATTATTGTGGATTATTTACCAAGTGAAATGTGTCCATACAAGTATATACCCACCCCATCATGTTACATCAATTACAATATTTAAATCACCTAATACGTATGCATTGCAACTTCATAATATAGATAAATCAATAAATAAAGATAAACCTTAGAACATAAAAGGTATGCAGATATCTCCTACTTACTATAATAATATGAGGGAGGTACATGGGGGCAGATCATCGGCATCACTGGTCTGTAGGGCGCATGGTTAAGCTCAGCGTGTCTCCTTCCATAGTGCGCCTGTGCTACAGTGGTGCGGGCACTGGTGATGCCCGCATCACTGTAGTACAGGTAAACTGTGGAGAAGTGTTACTTATATTCATGTATTAACCTTTGAATTATAGCCCGCATAGTGATTTGAAGAGTGTACTTGGGCTTTATTTAATGCATTGTGTCTCATCAGCCTGATATGATGAGTGGTGGCAGCTAAGATTAATTAGTTTTTGTCACTAGACTTGCTGGCTGGATATAGCTACATCTTGCCAGCTTCCGTAGTACAAAAAAGTACTGGTGTGCGGAATCTAACAAGCCCCTGGGTTTTCACCAGAGCCCGCTGCAAGGCAGGTTGGATTTGTGCGGCCGGGAACTTGCAGGTCGCGTTTGCCGTTTGGAAGCAGTAAGGAATCAACTGAGGACCAGATCACCAGCAGGTTAGCAGAGCCGAGGTACGAGCAGAAGTCTGGATACACCGGAGACAAACCAAAGAGGACTTGAGAGCTGGAGTACACTGGGAAAAAGACCTGATACTCTGGCGTTAGTCAGGTGCACAGAGCTACCTTAAATAGGCCTCTGGATGAGAATCAGGTGCTGGACTGATGACAGTTTCACAGAAGGTATAGGAACTGCAGTACCGGCTGCCAGCCCCTAGATGGGGCGAAAGCACCAGTTACTGCAGAGTCTATGCTGAGAAGCGGCTGCTGGAATCACCGCAGCGGATGCTTGTGTAGAGGATTCGACAGTGATCGCCGAGGGGGGCGGCCTCGCCGATGGGGTGAGTGTAGCGGCGCTCTGCGCCCTGATGTGACAGTACCCCCCTTTTTAAGGGTGGACTCCGGACACCCCATTTTGAGCTCCTGTGGAGACTTTCTGCAGAATCTCTTCATAAGCTGAGGGGCGTGAAGGTCATCCTTCCTCACCCAGGAGCGCTCTTCGGGACCGTAACCCTTCCAGTTAACAAGGAAGTAGGGAACCCCCTTTGATATTTTAAAATCCAGGATTTCATCGACCTCATATTCTTCCTGCTGTTCAACCAAGATAGGTTTGGGAGGTGATTTGGAGGCCGAGAACCTATTGAAGACCATGGGTTTCAGAAGTGATGCATGGAAGACATTGGAAATGTGCAGAGAAGGAGGTAGAGACAGCCGATAGGCTACCGGATTGATGACTTGGGTGATGGTGTAAGGGCCGATGAATTGAGGGGCAAACTTCATCCTGGGTACCCGAAGACGGATGAAGCGAGTAGAAAGCCAGACTTTGTCTCCTGGGGCCCAACGAGGAACTGCACGCTCTCTTCTTGTCTGCTTGAACCTTGTACCGAGCTGAAGCTTTTATTAGATTAGCCCGTACTTCGGACCAAATGACAGAAAACTTCTGGACCTCAGAATTAGCTGCAGGGACATCGGCGGATGGCAGAGTCGGAAGAAGGGGTAAACGGGGGTGTTTACCGAAGAATGGAGATTTCTGGGTGGACTCGTGAAATAAATTGCTGTGGGCAAACTCAGCCCAAGGTAGCAGTTCCACCCAGTTGCCCTGAGTAGGGGAAATATACAGTCTGAGAAATTTTTCCAGATCCTGGTTCACCCTCTCGGTTTGCCCATTAGACTGCGGGTGGTGGGCGGTGGAAAAGTTCAGTTTGACGTTGATTAGTTTACACAGAGCTCGCCAAAATTGTGATGTAAATTGGGTTCCTCTATCGGACACAATTTCGAGAGGACAACCATGCAGATGGAAGATATATCGGATAAAGATAGACACGAGAACTGCTGCTGAGAGTAGACCCATCAACGGTGTAAAATGAGCCATCTTTGAAAATTGATCGACCACGACCCAGATGGTATCGTACCCCTTAGAAGGTGGAAGGTCTGTGATGAAGTCCATGGAGATATGAGTCCACGGACTCTCCGGAATGGGAAGGGGGTGTAGAAGATCAATGGGACGTCTAGGAACCCCTTTGTGCTGGGCGCACAAGTGACAGGCCGCCATAAATTCTAGTACATCTTGGGGAAGAGAAGGCCACCAATAATTTCTTGCAAGTAGATCGCAGGTCTTCTTGAATCCAGCATGTCCTGAGAATAGGGAGCCATGAGTCCATGCCAATAGTTTAGGGCGTGACTCCAACGGAACAAAAGTCTTCCCCGGAGGGGTGGTTTCAGGAGTAGTGTCTGAGAGTAGTATCCACTTGAGGTCTATTATGTGTTCAGGACCCACACCTGGTTCCTTGTCCGCGGCGTCGAACGATCTGGAGAGAGCATCTGCTTTAACATTCTTGGTGCCAGGACGATAAGTGATTAATAAATCGAACCGGAAGAAGAACAGGGACCACCGAGCTTGACGTGGATTCAGCCATCGGGCAGAATGAAGGTAGAGGAGATTCTTGTGGTCAGTGTATACTGTAATGGGATGCAGGGCTCCTTCCAAAAGGTGTCTCCACTCCTCCAATGCCAACTTAACGGCAAGAAGCTCCTTGTCTCTGATTTCATAATTCTTTTCAGAAGCTGAAAACTTCTTGGAGGAGAATCCACAATGTTGAATCTTCCCATTGGGTAATCATTGAGAGAGAACCGCCCCAACAGCGAATGAGGAAGCATCCACCTCCATGAAAAAGGGCAAGGAGGTATTTGGTTGGCTAAGGATAAGGGCAGACAGGAACCTGTCCTTGAGTAGTTGAAAGGCTTGGTTGGCCTCCGGGGACCACTGACGAGGATCAGCTGATTTGTGTGTTAGTGCTGTGATGGGAGCAATAATGGAGGAGAAATCTTTGATGAACCGCCGATAGTAGTTGGCGAAGCCCACAAATCTCTGAATAGCCTTCAGTCCCGTGGGCTGTGGCCAGTTCAACACAGCTTGAACTTTATCCGGATCCATCTTCAGGCCGGTACCAGACAAGATGTATCCAAAGAAAGGAACAGATGACTGCTGGTGGACCCTCAGGCGTTCTAAGACTTGATGAACGTGGCCACAATGATCTTAGAGGGAGCAAGAGAAGATTAGGATATCATCCAGGTTTATGACCATGAAGGAGTACAGCATGTCCCTGAAGATCTCGTTGATAAAGTTCTGGAACACTGCAGGAGCATTGCAGAGGCCAAAGAGCATGACCATGTACTCGTAGTGGCCATCCCGAGTATTGAATGCTGTCTTCCATTCATCCCCGGGCTTAATATGGATCAGATTATATGCACCGCGCAAATCCAACTTAGTAAATACGGTAGCACCCCGAATTCTGTCGAATAACTTGGAAATCAGTGGCAACGGGTACTTGTTCTTGATGGTGATGTCATTTAGACCCCGATAATCTATGCAAGGACGGAGACCCCCGTCCTTCTTCTCAACAAAGAAGAATCCAGCACCAAGAAGGTCTGATGAACCCCCGAGCGAGATTGTCCTTGATATATTCGGAAATAGCCTGCGTTTCAGGTAGAGACAGAGGGTAAGCATGGCCCCGAGGGGGAGTTTTGTTGGGCAATAAATCAATAGCACAGTCCCAGGGACGATGAGGTAGGAGTTTCTCCGCTTGTGACTTGCTGAAGACATCAGAATATCCGGAATACTGCCGGGGAACAACTCCTTCAGTACTGGAACAACAGAGAGTGATGGTTCCGGGAGGAGACACTGTCTGTAAGCAGGATGCCTGACAGTCACAACCCCACAACATTAATTCCCTAGATTTCCAATTGAGGTGGGGGGAGTGCTTCTGTAACCACGGTAAACCCAGAATGAGTGGACTGATGGCTTTGGGAACCACTAAAAATTCTATTTCCTCTTTGTGCAGAGCTCCCACTCACATGGCAAGGGTTTTGGTGCAGGACAGAACGGACCCATTTGGCACCCGATTACCATCAATGCCCACCAAGGACATGGGGCAGGAAAGTGTAACCTGTAGAATTCCCCATTCGGATGCAAGGGATAAGGAAATGAAGTTCCCAGCTGCTCCGGAATCCAGGAAGGCAGGTATAGACAATATCCCTTTGGGAGTAAGAAGGCACACAGTGATAGAAAACAGAGGAATTTCTTTATTCTTTGCAGGAGAGAGACACATGGGACTTAGGACAACCTCTCCTGATTTGCCTAGGTTCTGGCATTTCCCAGCTTATTAGGACAAGTCCCCACTTGATGACCGGGTCCAGCGCAATAGAGACATAAATGATTCTTCATACGGTTTTCTCTTTCCTCCAGAGATAGCCTAGCACGCCCTAGTTGCATGGGTTCCTCCTTAGGGACCGCTGGAACCTGAAACTTGGGAGAGAGCCTGGCATTAAACCGTTTGGACCCTCTTCCCTGCATGTTCTCTGAACCTAATATGCACCTTATTACATAGGGATATTAGGTCATCCAATGTCGGGTGCAATTCCCAAGAGCAAAGTTAATCTTTAATGGGATCCGACAGCCCATCCCAGAATAAGGCCACGAGAGCCTCCTCATTCCATTTTAGTTCTGATGCCAAGGTTTGGAACTGGACTACGTACTGAGCCACGGTTAGGGATTCCTGGCGAAGGCGTAGTAGAGATGCGGCTGCAGATGAGACCCTACCAGGTTCGTCAAAGATTTTCCGGAAGGTCTCCAGGAATGCCGGACAGTTGTAAAGAATTGGAGCAATCTGTTCCCAGATTGGCGAGGCCCAGGCCAATGCCTGCCCGGTAAACAGGGAGATGATGAAGGCTACCTTTGCTTTATCGGAAGAAAAGTTTCCACGAAGAAGCTCAAAATGGATTGAGCACTGATTCAGGAACCCATGGCAATTCTTGGGGTCTCCATCGTATTTGGAGGGAAGCAGAACCCGGAGGTGATCACGGATGAAGGAGGTGCCGGGGTAGTGACCACCGGTGGTGGCTGTAACGGGTCTAAACGTGTGGAGAGAGATTGCAGACACTGGAGAAGCTGCTGTTGGTTCACCTCCTGCTTGTTGACACGCTCCACTACTTGCTGTAGCAGGTCAGAGGTATAAGGCGCAGTGGCAGCTTCCATGGTTAGTGGGCCAGAGTATACTGTCACTAGCCTTGCTGGCTGGATATAGCTACGTCTTGCCAGCTTCCGTAGTATAAAAAAAAGTACTAGCGTGCGGAATCTAACAAGCCCCCGGGTTTTCACTAGAGCTTATAGATTTACCACTACTTCTGGAGGAAAACACCCATATACCTTGACGCTCTAAAATTATTGTTAGACTGCTGACTAATTCATTGATACTGAAATACCGTATTTCAAGCCCTAACATTCTGCTGAAAAAGAGAAACAGAGGCTGTGATACAGCAGATGCAATACAAACAGGAAAACACATTAATAATGGAAAATAATAAATACAGGAAAGGAATGTCTTGTCTCCGTTGGACTGAGAATGCGTTAATGATAATGATGCACTGCTAAAAGTGCATCTGGTAAGAAAAAGTAACTGTTATTGAGGGAGGTGGTGGGATTTAACAGAGGGAGAAAATCCTATCTACACTTTCTCTGCAAGAACAACTTCATCTAAATCAATATTATGCACCTTTAAAAGAGGAAATTGCTTCAGCAGTTATACACTTTCCATCAGAATGCTTTTGCAATTTACCTTAGAGATATAAGAACAACATTAATTATAGTTTTTATGGTTCTTTTTTTTCCCTAAGAAAACAAATTAGTGAGGTAGATGAAAAGCAAAAGCCCAATTTACATACCTAATGCATAGGAAGAATTTCCCTCGTGCACATACCACTATTGCTTTTTGTGCTGCTGCTTTTATGTTACAATTTGTCTATCATGTATATACAATAATTAGTAATGGTTTATTGGAATAGATGTTTTGTTTAATGCATGTTTTTTTGGTTAATTTTTCCCTTATGAGTTTTCTGAATGTAATCATCGTGATGCTTTTGTTAATACGTAGACAGTATTTAGCTCAATATGGCAGATTTAATTGTTGTTGACTATCAAAGCATTCAACTATATTTAATGTTTCATTTTAAAAAAAAGAATATGGAAGATTGGTTGAAAAATGTGCTAGCTGGTTTTCTATGTTCCTTTTTCATTAGATTAGGTATTTTGCTATTAGTATTGGCAAATGTAAAGGGATTGGTCTGCACCTGGTAATACAATAATCAAACAGGTGCTTGAGTACTGGGATGGAAAAAAAGTGGAAAAGCGTACCAAAGTGCAAGGATGCATACTAAACAGCTGTGAGTTTGGATGTGACATTCATAGCATACATTTTGATTATGTGTGCAGGGCTACCATATTATGGCAGACTCATTTAGATGAGTATAGTAAAGTGTACTGGTTAGAGATGGGTGAACTCCCTGAAATTTATTTTGGGTCGGATTATAAATAAAGATGAGCATACCAGTTTAGACCGAACTGGATTCGGTCCAAAATTTGATATTTTTCTTTGGCAGATAAAAATATTAGGTTTGTTTTGGATGAATCCACTTAAGAAGTGCACATGTGGGCTGGAAAAAAGCACTAGGGAGGAAGAAGGATTCTCACACGATCCTGCAAGGAAGTAAGGGGAAGGGCTTGCCCTGATTGGCTCTCAGGCTGACAGACAGACTGGAAGAGCCGATCAGTGCTGCAGCAGTGACCTCGCAGAACAAGCAGAAAGCCATTTTGTGCTGGGCTGTGAATGAGGGTGGTTGGGTGTTACAGTGTCTGCCAGGAAAATGATCTTAGGGAGTCAGGGAGAGTGAAAAAGCAATCAAGCTTATTGCCAGGGAGAGTGAAGGGAAAGGCTAGGATTACAAAGAAGAAGAAGAATTGTGTGTGTGCAGAATAGAGAGGCAGGGAAGCTGTCAGCCAGGGAGGAAGGAGTGAGGCGCTGTGGCCACTTTGCCTCCTAGCAGAACTGCAGCTGCTGCAGTGCATACCTTAAAAGCAGCTAGCGGCAAGCAATACTTTCATTCCCCCCCCCATTTTCACAGAAATCCTTTTTTGTGTGGAGTTTGATTTAATTAAGCTGCATATTTACAGTGCCTTGCAAAAGTATTTGGCCTCTGGAACTTTTCAACCTTTTGCCACATTTCAGGCTTCAAACAAAAAGATATAACATTTTAAATTTTTGGTGAAGAATCAACAACATGTGGGTCACAATTGTGAAGTGGAACGAAATTTATTGGATCATTTAAACTTTTTTTGTAATAATAAAACTGAAAAGTGGGGCAGGCAAAATTACTCGGCCCCCTTGCATTAATACTTTGTTGTGCCACCTTTTGCTGCGATTACAGCTGCAAGTAGCTTGGGGTATGTCCCTATCAGTTTTGCACATCTAGAGACTGAAATTCTTGCCCATTCTTCCTTGCAAAACAGCTCGAGCTCTTTGAGGTTGGATGGAGAGCGTTTGTGAACAGCAGTTTTCATCTCTTTCCACATATTCTCAATTGGATTCAGGTCTGGACTTTGACTTGGCCATTCTAAGACCTGGATAGATTTATTTTTGAACCATTCCATTGTAGATTTTGCTTTATGTTTGGGATCATTGTCTTGTTGGGAGATAAATCTCCGTCCTAGTCTCAGGTCTTTTGCAGACTCCAACAGGTTTTCATCCAGAATGGTCCTGTATTTGGCTCCATCCATTTTCCCATCAATTTTAACCATCTTCCCTGTCCCTGCTGATGAAAAGCAGGCCCAAACCATGATGCTGCCACCACCATGTTTGACAGTGGGGATGTTGTGTTCAGGGTGATGAGCTGTGTTGCTTTTATGCCAAACATATCGTTTTGCATTGTTTCCAAAAAGTTGGATTTTTGTTTCATCTGACCAGAGCACCTTCTTCCACATGTTTGGTGTGTCTCCCAGGTGGCTTGTGGCAAACTGTAAACCAGACTTTTTATGGATATCTTTGAGAAATGGCTTTCTTCTTGCCACTCTTCCATAAAGGCCAGATTTGTGAAGTGTTCGACTGATTGTTGTCCTATGGACCGACTCTCCCACCTCAGCTGTAGATCTCTGCAGTTCATCCAGAGTGATCATGGGCCTCTTGGCTGCATCTCTTATCAGTCTTCTCCTTGTTTGAGATGAAAGTTTAGAGGGACGGCCGGGTCTTGGTAGATTTGCAGTGGTCTGATACTCCTTCCATTTCAATATGATCGCTTGCACAGTGCTCCTTGTGATGTTTAAAGCTTGGGAAAACTTTTGGTATCCAAATCCGGCTTTAAACTTCTCCACAACAGTATCACGGACCTGCCTGGTGTGTTCCTTGGTCTTCATGATGCTCTCTGTGCTTTAAACAGAACCCTGAGACTATCACAGAGCAGGTGCATTTATACGGAGACTTGATTACACACAGGTGGATTCTATTTATCTTCATCAGTCATTTAGGACAACATTGGATCATTCAGAGATCCTCAATGAACTTCTGGAGTGAGTTTTCTGAACTGAAAGTAAATGGGCCAAATAATTTTGCACGGCCCAGTTTTCAGTTTTATTATTACAAAAAAAGTTTAAATGATTCAATAAATTTTGTTCCACTTCACAATTGTAACCCACTTGTTGTTGATTCTTCACCAAAAATTTAAAATGTTATATCTTTTTGTTTGAAGCCTGAAATGTGGCAAAAGTTTGAAAAGTTCCAGGGTGCCGAATACTTTCGCAAGGCACTTTACATCCCTAAAAACTTCCACTGGCAGTCCATGAGGAGGGCCCAGGCAGCCCCCTGGTCATTGGCCCACCGGGAAATTTCCCTGTAAGGTCTATGGCCAATCCACCCCTGCTGGGCAGCAAGGTTCATGCGAGGCAGCACCCTGGCAACGAGGCCAGGTCCTTTTGACCCCACTCCCCATGATTGTGTTGATATGTCTCCCACACCGGGCACTTATCTGTCTCCGCCATGGACACATTCCTGTCCACAACAGCAGCAAGGCACAGGGTTGCTCGTACTACCCCTCCTTCCCATCACATGTGTCAGGTCAAGTGTTGCCACACCAGCTTGGGAGAGAGTAGCCATACCATGAACAGTTGCTCTAATACACCAAGCAGCAAACATCCCACTGGCTGTCACCCGGCTGACTCCAACTGGGCAAGATGATCAGCGACAATAGGCACAACATCGTGGCTGTCCTGAACCTGGGCAAAATAATGCATGCTCCCTGCATGGCGAACGTTATCAACCTACTGGAGCAACACTTTATAAATAAGTACACTGGCTTGCACAAGGTGCTGGCAAAGTCCAGAAGACTGTCCAAGCACTTCAGCCACTTCTACATGGTGAGGTACACTCTCCTGGACCTGCAGCAACAGAATGGCCTGCCGCTACACCACGTAATCCGCGATGTGCCAACTCGCTGGAATTCAACATTGCACATGCTCAAGTGTCTGTATGAGCAGCATAAAGCTATGAACGATTTTGTCATGCACCAGAGAGTCTCAGCAGCATGGACCATGTGTTGCTTCTCGGTCAGGCAGTGGCAGCTCATCTAAGACTCCTGTCAGGTGCTGAAGCCCTTTCCTAGAGGCCACAAACTTTGTCAGCAGGAACCAATAATAATTATAATAATATATAATAATATAATAATAATTTTCCATATACCTGTTAGGATCCGGTCCTGGTTTTATCTTTAGTTTGTCTGTGGGCATTTCTGCCTCTTTGCAAGATGGCCACTGCAGCTTCAGTGGCCATCTTACCTGCTCCCGGAGGCTATATTAATGTTTGCACCTGTGCCCCACCCTGCTTGAGTATCAGTTGAACCTAGTTTGTCTGTCTCTAGCTGAACTGACTTCATTGTTGGTTTGCATCCTGCTGCGGATCTCCTATTCCCGAGTACTGCTATTCAACCTCCTGCCTGATATCTGCTGCTCCGGGGCTTACCTTGCTGGTTAAATTTCCCCAGCCAGGCTCCCCTAGTTCTACACGACCTGCCTGCTGCCTGTCAGTATGCTGCGGTTCACCATTTCCAGGTCTGCTATACTAAACACCTTCTGCTTGTCTGACGTCGTTCATCGCTGCTGCTACAGAACGTGAGTCGGTTTATATACACTGTGACTGTTACCTGCTTGTACTCCCCTGCCAGCCATTGGCTTCCACATAGTATCCACATAGAGTGTAACAGGATACTCAAGCCCAAAGATGATGGCGGCCGCTGGCTCGGGGGACTTGGACGCTCGTATTAAGAGACTTCATCAACTCACAACTTCTATTCACACCGAAGTGCAGTCGTTAAAGACTAAGATAATTTCTCTGGAGACACAAGTAAGCCAAAATGCGCAAGAACTTGGTGTAGCAATCCAAGAGTTGCGCGCTCGAGCCAAGTCTGTCGAGGCACAGATACCAGCCTCTCCTCCTGTAGTTCTGGCTCCTCCAAAACTGCCACCATTCAGGTTTGGTGGAGATCGTGACAAGTTTCGCGGCTTTGTAAATCAGTGTCGACTTTACTTTGATGCACACGCCAGCCAATTTCCGAATGATCGCGCCAAAGTACTTTGCATCATCATGCTCTTGACACATATGGCTCTAGCATGGGCGAATCCCCTAATTGAGGCTGGTGATCCCTGTTTGAACAATCTGACTCAATTTCTTGCCGGTATGAGCTTAATGTTTGACGATCCAAATCGTCGCACCACTGCAGAGACCAATTTAATGGCGCTCCGGCAGACGTTCCGTCGCGGAATATGCCATGGAATCTAAGAGATGGGCCATTGATACGACTTGGAATTCTGAGGCACAACTCAGAAAGTTCAGGAAGGGATTATCCAGCGCCATCAAGGACGAACTGGCCCACGGGGAGGCTCCCTCTGACTTCGGAAGCTTCGTGTATCATTGCATTAGATATCCGATAGATATCCGTTTAACTGAACGGAGGCAAGAGAAGTGGGCAGCGTTGAATCGAAGGGACAGTCCACCACCTTCCCCATTCACTTTACCCAAAGAATCTCCTAATAGAACTCCACAGGAGACCGAGTTGATGCAAATAGATGCGGTACAGAAATCGCCAAATGAGGTTCGCAGAGAGCGCAGGCTGCGGGAAGGTCTTTATTGTGGTGAGTCTGGCCACTTCCTTATAAATTGCCCTAATCGGCCCCGCAGAACAGCCGCAGCCTTGGCTGAGGGTTATCTGTCTGATTCTGAATCGGAGGTCTCAGAAGCATCACAGCCGTTGAGTGCGGTTATTCAGACCTTATCTTCTGTGGCTCCACACCTCGGGATGAAGAAAAGGGACACTCATTGTTTCCTGCCTATTCAGATTTGGACCAGCGCTCGCTGGGTCCCTACCTCAGCTACGGTGGATTCCGGAGCTAGCGGTAACTTCATGGATCTTGCCTTCGCTAAAGAACATGGTATCGCTACCCAGAGAAAAACGTCACCCGTGTTTATGGAGACCGTGGACGGTTCCCCCCTGGCATCAGGGCCGATAGATCTGGAGACTAGTCCCCTGAGGGTCTCCATGCCGCCCGACCACCATGAGAAACTCTCCTTCATGCTCATCTCCTCTCCCCATTTCCCAATAATCTTAGGCCTTCCATGGTTGAAGAAGCAGAACCCAATTATTAATTGGGAAACTAGGGAGATACACTTTCCAGCAAGTAATACGTCAACCATTTGCTCGGCCGAACCTGCTCCTGAAAAAAGCTCCTATAATCTTCCATCCGTATATCATGACTTCTTGGATGTGTGCGATAAGAAGAATGCAGATAGACTTCCTCCGCTGCGGCAGTACGATTGCCCGATTGAACTCTTACCCGGTGCTGTAATACCTTTTGGTCATATCTATCCCTTAGCCGGACCGGAGTTAAAGGCCCTCAAGGATTACATTGATGAGAATCTGGCGAAGGGGTTCATCCGTCCCTCTTCATCCCCAGCGGGCGCTCCAATTTTCTTCGTGAAGAAGAAAGATGGGTCCCTCAGACCCTGCATTGATTATCGGGAACTGAATAAGGTTACTGTCCGGAACAGCTATCCGCTTCCCTTGATTCCTGAACTTTTAGAGCGAGTGCGCCATGCTAAGATTTACTCCAAACTGGATCTTCATGGAGCTTACAATTTGGTATGGATCAGACCCGGGGATGAGTAGAAGACCACTTTTCGGTGTCGATACGGACACTTTGAATACCTCGTTATGCCTTTTGGGCTTTGTAATGCCCCAGCTACGTTCCAGCATCTAGCCAATGACATCTTCCGAGATCTCTTGGATCAATTCATGGTAATCTATTTGGACGATATCCTTATCTTTTCCAACTCTTTACAAGAACATCAGGAACATGTGAAGACTGTTCTAGACCGCCTACGAGTAAATCATCTTTACATTAAACTCGAAAAGTGTGAGTTCCACAAGACTGAGATTCAGTTTCTGGGCTATGTAATCTCGCCACAAGGGTTGCATATGGATACCAGCAAGATCAAGGCGATTATCGATTGGCTGGTCCCAAGGAATATCAGGGAAGTACAACGCTTTGTAGGTTTTGCTAACTTTTATCGACGCTTCATCAAGCATTTTTCGGAGATTGTTAGTCCTATTACCCAACTTACCAAGAAGGGGACAGTATTCCATTGGACACCTCAGGCCCAGGAGGTGTTCACTCGTCTTAAATCAAAATTCACGTCTGCTCCAGTATTAATACATCCTGACCCAGAGTCGGCATTTATCATTGAGGTAGACGCCTCAGATTGTGCTGTGGGGGCTGTTCTGTCCCAGAGAACGGGAGAAAAAGGCCTGCTGCACCCAGGGGCGTAGCTAAAGGCTCATGGGCCCTGGTGCAAAAGTTCAGCTTGGGCCCCCCCCCTCCCTCAGTGCTGGTGAACCTAGCTTTTCTGCCGGCCAAGTAAAAAACTGAACCCCCCCATGCCAAATTCTCACCCTAACCTTTTCCCTCCTAACATTACGTATATCACTACAGAACATACAGGGTAAGGCTACATTCACACGTTGTTTTTGCTGCCTCCGATCTGCATATTTTGCGGCTCAGATGCAGACCCATTCACTTCAATGAACACTGTGTGCTGTCCGCATCTGTATGTCCATTCCTATTTTTGTCTGTTTTGCAGACAAGGATAGGCATTGTTACAGTGGATCTGCAAAAAAAAAAGGATGCCATACGGAACATCATCCTTTTTTTGCGGATCCGCAATTTGCAGACTGCAAAACACAATGTTCGTGTGAATGTAGCCTAATACAGCGCCCCATACCTCTTACATCCAGTATAATACAGCGCCCCATACCTCGTACATCCTGTGACGTCTCCTCTGATGTAGATCTTCTCTTTCCTCATCTTCTCCTTTCAGACCAGATGCCATTTTTCAGCCATTTCTCATCTCTGCAGTTTGACAGAAAAAAGTCTTAGTTTACTACTTTTCCATCATCCTCCCGTCTTCTGGACAAATCATCCTACCACCCCCAGTACTGTGCCACTAGTACCACACAGATAGTGCCCTTCAATAATTATTGGCACACAGTGTGCTAAAATAACTGCGCCCAGCAAATAGTGTCCCGTAATAGTGTGAACATAACGTGCCCCAGAAATAACTGCGCCCCCAGTGCCCCCATGTGCCAGTAAAATGCCCCCAGTGCTCCCGTGCCATTAAGAAATGCCCCC
>ONZH01027620.1:0-18041 GCA_900303285.1 Rhinella marina
TCCTTAGCTTCAGCAGAAAAGACACTGCCCCTGAGCTGTCAGCTTTATATAAATCTAGTAGAGCAATGACTGGGCAGATCTCTGGATCCATGTGAGGTACAGGGCTGGTTCTAGCTTTCTTAAAAGGAGGTTGTCATGTACTATATGATGTCTGATTTTCATTTTTTACATTATTCGTGGGATAACCCCTTTAATGTCTGGTGCTACCGGAGACATCCACCACCTCACTATTGTGTATCGTGCTTTAAAAAGTTTTTTTAATATCCTTATTTTATTTTCCCTTCTCATATTTATGTCGTCATCTAACCCCAACATAATCCATTTTACTGACCAATTTATATTTTGTTGTTCCTCTTTTCCTATCTCTTCTAAAACCTTATCCCAAAAATCTTTGACCGTAGGGCATTCCCACATTAGGCCTCTTTCACACGAACGTTGTGTTTTGCGGTCCGCAAATTGCGGATCCGCAAAAAAAACGGATGGCGTCCGTATGGCATCCGTATTTTTTGCGGATCCACTGTAACATTGCCTATCCTTGTCCGCAAAACGGACAAGAATAGGACATGCTCTATTTTTTTTTGCGGGCCACGGAACGGAGCAACGGATGCGGACAGCACACGGTGTGCTGTCCGCATTTTTTGCGGGCCCATAGAAATGAATGGGTCCGCATTTTTCATGTGAAAAATGCGGATCGGAGCCCGCAAAAACAACGTTCGTGTGAAAGAGGCCTTAAATGGATTAGGTCTGTATCTTCCTTCCCACATTTAGGACACTTAGAGTCTTCCCTTATTTTCCATTTATACAGTTTACTAGGGGTATAATAAATCCGATGTATCCAATTATACTCTATCAGCTGGAGCCGTAGACTCTCCGAGACTTTCCTTATGTTCTTATATATTAACCTCCATTGTTTTACTGAGATTACTCCAATTTCTTTCTCCCATTCTTTTAATCCTTTAAACTCTCTCTTAGTTACTTGAGTTGCTATTAATTTACGGTAAATTTTGGATAAGCTATTTTTTAATATTTTTTTCTCTTTGATATCTTTTACCAAACCCATTGGTTCACTTGTATAGTGATTTTCTTCCTGTCCTGATCTCTTAACTGCATAATATAATTTTGTGTATTCATAATAATTTTTATTTGTTACATTAAACTCTCTTCTGATATCATTCCAATTTTTCAATTGTCCTTCGTTAAATGCATCCTTCATTGTTCTAATTCCTGCTTTCGCTAACTTATCCAGTACCTTCAGCTTATTAACTTCTTTCAAATTTCTGTTATTCCATAAGGGAGCAAAATCATACATTCTTGTCTCGTTCATCATTTTCCAACTTTTACTGAAAATATTACTATCTTTCAATTGTTCTGACTCCAATATTTCCCCTATACTGATCTTCAACCCTCCGATTTCTCTTAACAAATAAGCGAAGTATGGATTTTTTTTTTCCCCATTCCAAAATGGATTGTAGTTGATATGCCAAAAAGTATATTCTAAAGTCAGGGATTGCTAGTCCCCCCCATTCCCTAGGGAGACACAGATTATCTATTTTTAATCTCACACGTTTCCGGCCCCATATTAGCCTATTCAATATATTTTTTATTTTTTTAAATATGAATTCTTTTGGCCAGATCGGGGCTGCTGAGAAAACGTATAGAATTTTAGGTACTATGACTGATTTTATTAGGCATATCCTATCTGCCTTGGATATCGGAAGTCCAAGCCACACTTCGCTTTTCTTTCTAATTTCCTCTACTACTCTCATAGTATTATGTTTGTGAAACTCTGATGTATCTGCTGAAATCTCTATACCCAAATATCTGAATGTACTCCCTCTTTCCATTACACTTATCTTTTCACTTATGTCTCCTACTCTATCTCCCAATGGCATCAGAACGGATTTCTCCCAGTTTATTGATAGCCCAGAGACCTCACCATATTCCTCTATTGTCTTCATGATCTTAGTTAAAGATATAGCTGGGTCCTTCAGAAACATCAGAATGTCATCTGCATACAGAGTTAATTTGTCCTCTCTCCCCCCCCACTCCGAATCCCACCATTTCTGGGTCTTTTCTGATTTTAATTGCTAGAGGCTCAATAGCCAATGCAAAGAGTAGGGGGGAGAGAGGACAACCCTGTCTAGTACCTCTTGTAAGATCAAAACATTCCCCGGGAACCCGGAATGTACGACTGTACTTTTATGGGGTTCTTCCCCTGTTTCGGGATTAATGTGATTCTAGCCTCCATCATTGAGTTTGGTAATTTCCCCTCCCTAATAGATGTATTAATAACTCTATGAAGTGCTGGTATAAGTTCAGGTCCTAGTTTCCGATAAATTTCATAGGGTAATCCATCGGCCCCTGGGGTCGAATTTCCCTTTACCTGTCTCAAAGCTGCCCAAATTTCTCCCGGGGTTATAGGTGTTTCCAATTCTTCCCTTTCTTCTGTATTTAATTTAGGTATATCAATTTGGTCTAAGTAGTTTCCTATCTCCGTTAGGGTTTTTTTTTTAACTCTGTACTATATAGTTCTTTATAATATAGACTAAATTCTCAGCTGATCTTCTCCTCGTCCTTTATTAATTCCCCTTCTTTATTTTCTATCACCGATATTCTCCTATTTTGATTCTGACCGTTGATAATGGCCATGAGGTACCTATTCGGTTTTCCTTCCTCCAAAAGTCTCTTTTTTCCCCCGAATATTACCTTGTTTCTTGCTTTTTCCGTTAACAACTCCTCATACTCTTTCTGTTTATTTTTCCATTCTACGTATTCCTCATCTGATCTACCTACTAAATACAGTTGTTCTAATTCTTCCACTTCTCTACTAAGTTTTTTTTCTCTAGTCTATAAGGTCTTCTTTAGTTCTGTTATTTTCTTTATCAAGCTACCTCTAATCCATGCTTTTATTGTATCCCATACGGTCATATCGCTGGCTGTTCCCCAATTAATCTCTAATATTTCTTTTAATTCTTTTCTTATTGTTTCATTGAAAGGAATCAAGTCCAGCCAATGGGGATTCAATCTCCACCCTTTATAGCTCCTAGTTTGTTCTACGTTTATAGTTGTGACCACTGGTGAGTGGTCCGAAATACTTTGTGGATAATATTGAATTTTCTTTATTATTCCTACATACTCCCTATTACATAAGACTAGATCAATTCTAGATAGCGATTTTGCGGTTTTATTAAAACAAGAAAATACCTTTTCATCTGGGTTTTGGTTTCTCCAGACATCATCTAATCCAATTTCCGTACAAATTTTATTAAGTGGTGTATTACCCCCTCCCTTCCAATTACCACTTCTCCTATGTATATCTTTCTCATTATTCATCAGACCATTAAAGTCACCCATAATTAAACATGGACATTCTTCTATTAATGTATAGTAGTGGTATACCTTCTTTAGTAATTCTACTTTGAAGGGTGGCGGTATGTATAAAAAAATAAGTGCACATCTTAAGTTAGAAATCCTCCCGTGTAGGAATACAAATTGTCCTTCTTCATCTAATTTTACTTCATATAATTCCCATTTTACTCTTTGATGTATCATCACACTTACCCCCCGTGCATAAGTCGAGTAATGTGAGTGGTACTGTGTGGGGTACCATTTCTTATATAAACATTTTTGTGTATCTTTCGTTAAGTGAGTTTCAGTTATAGCCACAATATCTGGTGAGTGACATTTAATTAAATCAAAAACTGCAACCCTTTTAATTCTGTCCCCTAAACCCCTCGTGTTCCATACCATAATCTTAGTACTCATAATCTATCCTTGTGTTTATATAGACAACAAGAGAAGAGAAACACAAAGAGAAACAAAAAGAAGAAAAAAAAAAAAAAAACAGCCTCCGCTCATATATTCTTACATTTTTCCCTTTTTCTGTTACATTTTTATATCTACCACTCGGACTCCCACCCCCCCTTCCCCTTACGACTCGTTTACGTTTTATTTACGAGTCCCTCTCTTAAGCATTACTCAATCCGACCAGGTTTATCAATACTTCACATTTTCAGTCCCATAGAGTCCATCCATGAGGTGGCTTCCTCTGGGGTATCAAAAAATTGTGTCTTCCCATCCATTATTATTTTCAGCCTGACAGGATAAAACAGAGCGTATTTTATGTCATTTTTCCTCAGACGTGTTTTAACCCCAAAGAATGAAGATCTTTGCTTCTGTGTCTCTGGAAATGCGAATATTTTTTCATTATTGTATTTTATCTCTCCCATTTCTCTTAGTTTTCTCATGATAATCTCTTTATCATTGAAGTTGAGAACTTTAATCAGTATCGCTCTAGGTCTACCCCTATAACTGGTGGTTTTGCTGGCACGCGATGTGCCCTTTCGATAGCAAACTGTTACGACAAAGTTTTTGCTCCTACTGTCTCTTTTATCCAACTTGTCACAAATTTTTTTATATCATTCTTTTCCACCTCCTCTGGAAATCCGACCAGTCTTATGTTACTCCTACACGACCTGTCCTCCAAGTCAATAATTTTACGTTTCAAAAAACCGTTGTCGGTTTTCAGAGTATTCACCTCCTTTTTTAATTGCGTCACCTCATCCTCCATGTTACTTATCCTCTGTTCTGCTTCGCTGCATCTTTCCCGGATTTTACCAAATTCTTCTCTCATCTGAGATAATTCCGACCCCACTACCTCCACCTTGTTAGACAAGTCACTTATGGTGTCTTTACAACCGTTTATGGCATCCAGTATGTCATTTAGCCAAAGAGGGGGGTCATTTAATCCCTGTAGTTTTTCCGCTGCTCCTGTATTACCTCTATTCCTTCCTGCCATACTGCTGCTGCTACCCCCTCTACTTTTATTTGGACTAACAGACTGCCTTTTATAGGCCATTCGTGATTTTTATACTCTTAAAGTACTTCACAGCTTATTACGACCAGTAATATAGGGGTATAACAACCAGGAAAAGCAGTAAGGTATTACAACCACGGAGCAGCAGAGTGTAGCAGCCCAGGTAAGCAGCAGAGATATCACAGCCAAACGGAGCTTCAGAAATTACAGACAGAGGGAGCATCAGAGTAGTACAGCCAGGGAAAGGCAGCGGAGTATTATAGCCAGGGGGAAACAGCAGAATATTACGGCCAGAGGACGCAGCACAATGTTGCAACCAAGGAGTACAGTCAGGGTATTGCTGCCACTGAGAACTTGCAGGATCTTACCACCAGGGGGTACGCCAAAATATTACAGCCACGGGGGGCTACAGAACATTTAGTTCACTTGGTACATTTAGCTCACTTGGTAAATGTTACTATTACCGGTTACCAGTATCAAATCTTGTTTTTTAAAGAGATTCACTGGAGGGCCAAACTCCCACTTTAGCCGTCCAGGTAGTTAATGATTAATAGTGGTTAGTTGGTAGCCAGTTGACATTAGTAACCAGTTCACATTAGTAGCCAGTTCTCATTAGTAGCCAGTTCTCATTAGTAGCCAGTTCACGTTAGAAGCAATTCACATTAGTAGCCAGTTCACATTAGTAGCCAGTTCACATTAGTAGCCAGTTCACATTAGCAGCAGTTCACATTGGTAGCCAGTTCACATTAGCAGCAGTTCGCATTAGTAGCAGTTCACATTAGTAGCCAGTTAGTAGCCAGTTCACATTGGTGGCCAGTTCACATTAGTAACCAGTTCACATTAGTAGCAGTTCACATTAGCAGCCAGTTCTCATTAGTAGCCAGTTCACTTTAGTAGTCAGTTCACGTTAGTAGTCAGTTCACGTTAGTAGTCAGTTCATGTTAGAAGCAATTCACATTAGTAGCCAGTTCACGTTAGTAGCAGTTCACATTGATAGTCAGTTCCCGTTAGAAGCAATTCACATTAGCAGCCAGTTCTCATTAGTAGCCAGTTCACGTTAGAAGCAATTCACATTAGTAGCCAGTTCACGTTAGTAGCAATTCACATTAGTAGCCAGTTCACATTAGCAGCAGTTCGCATTAGTAGCAGTTCACATTAGTAGCCAGTTAGTAGCCAGTTCACATTGGTAGCCAGTTCACATTAGTAACCAGTTCACATATGTAGCCAGTTCTCATTAGTAGCAGTTCACATTAGCAGCCAGCTCTCATTAGTAGCCAGTTCACTTTAGCAGCAGTTCACATTAGCAGCCAGTTCTCATTAGTAGCCAGTTCACATTAGTAACCAGTTCACATTAGTAGCCAGTTCACATTAGTAGCCAGTTCACATTAGCAGCAGCTCGCATTAGTAGCAGTTCACATTGGTAACCAGTTCACATTAGTAACCAGTTCACATATGTAGCAAGTTCACATTAGTAGCAAGTTCGCGTTAGAAGTCAGTTCACATTAGTAGCAGTTTGCATTAGTTGTCTGGGACACAGAGAGTTTTCTGGATCAAGCTGTAGATGATATTGGTAGCAAATGACTTGGTTGTATTGTGTGACGTACAGAAAGTGTCACCTGGACAGTATATACGGATGGGAGCAAATGTGCTGAACTGTGACACACAGAAAGGTTACACGCAGCTGAGTAAAATGGATTTGTATCACTGAGCTAAAACAACTGAAAAAATATTTTTTTTTTTTATATTTTGTTTTTTTGGGAACGTGACGTGCAGGAAATATGGTAGAACTGACTGACACCCTGTTAACGGTGGCTATTTAGTCTGCGACCCAGACAAATGTCGCACAGAGAGTTTTCTGGATCAAGCTGTAGATGATATTGGTAGCAAATGACTTGGTTGTATTGTGTGACATACAGAAAGTGTCACCTGGACAGTATATACGGATGGGAGCGAATGTGCTGAACTGTGACACACAGAAAGGTTACATGCAGCCGAGTAAAATGGATTTGTATCACTGAGCTAAAACAACTGAAAAAATATTTTTTTTTTATATTTTGTTTTTTTGGGAACGTGACGTGCAGGAAATATGGTAGAACTGACTGACACCCTGTTAACGGTGGCTATTTAGTCTGCGACCCAGACAAATGTCGCACAGAGAGTTTTCTGGATCAAGCGGTAGATGATATTGGTAGCAAATGACTTGGTTGTATTGTGTGACGTACAGAAAGTGTCACCTGGACAGTATATACGGATGGGAGCGAATGTGCTGAACTGTGACACACAGAAAGGTTACACGCAGCTGAGTAAAATGGATTTGTATCACTGAGCTAAAACAACTGAAAAAATAATTTTTTTTTTTATATTTTGTTTTTTGGGAACGTGACGTGCAGGAAATATGGTAGAACTGACTGACACCCTGTTAATGGTGGCTATTTAGTCTGCGACCCAGACAAATGTCGCACAGAGAGTTTTCTGGATCAAGCGGTAGATGATATTGGTAGCAAATGACTTGGTTGTATTGTGTGACGTACAGAAAGTGTCACCTGGACAGTATATATGGATTGGAGTGAGTCAGTGCTGAACTGTGACACACAGAATGGTTCCACAGTGCTGTGTGCAATGGATTTGTATCACTGAGATAGAACAATAAAAAAAAACAGGGTTAGATATGGCGATAGCTGCACTACTAGTGCCAGCCAGCCAAAGTGACAAAAAAAAATAAAATAAAATGTCTTCTAGCCCTTAGAAGGGCTGTTGGGTTCTTTGTGGGTGATCCCTGCCTAACAGACAACTAAATGCAGGCCCTAACACTGTCCCTGAAAGGCAGCAGCTCTATCCCTAACGACATCCAGACGGCATCTGAGCCGAGCACCGCGGCCAGTCGGTAGTATATTCCAGGGTCACCTGATCAGGCCAGCCAACCCCTGCTATCGACATGTAAGGGCCCCACGTGATGCTGGGTGGTACGCAGAGTCTCCTGGCTTGTGATTGGCTGTGTTTTTAGGCGCCAAAAAAGCACGATGCGGAAGTTGCCATTTCCTCGAGCATGGCGAGATACTCGTCCGAGCAGCGAGCACTTACGAGTACCCTAATACTCGAACGAGCACCAAGCTCAGACGAGTATGCTCGCTCATCTCTAAACATTATATTCCATACAGTATGTCTATCCAACAAATTTGAATGCTAGCTCTACTTTTTCTTTAGTATAGTTAATTTCAAATAATGAAATATAAATGGCTAATGGAATTTCAACATTTCAAAAAATGAAGGGAAAAACTAGTTTAAAGTCAGTCATTAAGCTCCATAGCAACTACTTATACTTTCCAAGTAATAATTGCTATGAGTAGAGCCTACAGATCTTAGCAAACATTACCCCGTTCATTTTAATTAGCACCCTAGGGATTAAAGACTTCAGCATATGTCCCATAGAAACCTCTTTCAGCCAGTCGCCAAGTTTGCTAAATAATTTTACATCAGCTCACCTGTCAAAGCTTATCAGTGTCACTTCCCAGTTGTCTGCTCATAGAATAATTTACCTATCTGTTGATCTGTAAAATGTTTGTTACATTGTTGCCAGACTTTGCTAGACTGAGAATTTTTGTGTCTGTTTCTTTTGAGCCTTTTGTTTGTAGTATTGTGCAAATACAGGTAAATATACTAATGAATATTGATAAGTGCTAAATATATCCATTTTATTTGTGTTTTTGTAGAAACATGCATGCCTTAAAGCAAATAAAAGAAGCACAGAGAAAAAAAAGTATGATAGAACTGAATTATTTTACATTTCACATAAGGGAATTAATTGTGTTTGAAACTTTACCGTCGTTAGATGAATTAGAGATAGAGAATAAATCCAGGAACATTTACATAAACTGATTTCATGTGTTATTTATGTTAGATGTGATACAAAATAGAACCTTGCTGTTTCAAGCAGATACCGACCACATCCACAGGACTTCATGTAGAGCCATATATTTAGAGCAGCGAACCTTTTGAGATTCGGCTCGATTCAGGTTCGCTGAATTTTTCAAAATGTTCTGTTGGGACCCAAATTAATTCTACCCAAACCAAATTTGCTCCAATTGTCCTGAAATTGATATATAACACCCTCTGGTCTACTAGTACTCAGATGTGTTAGAAAAAGATGTTCTCTGTTTTGTTAATATTTAATCAATTTTTGCTTTTTCTCTTCTCCCTCCCCCTCCCTCAACTCTTGAACGGAATGACAGCAGTAGCAAATAATGTCAGAGTGACACTGACATACATAGCTATGGGTAAATGCATGTTTGACAGTGTTAACAAACAGCGTGTTTAAAAGCACATTTTACTGCTGCACGTGTTATGCTTTTTTATATTACAAAACTTCCAATTGTACCTTATCGGGGGCTGATGGTGTTTAAACACATACAGTGCTTTAGGAAAAAACAGGGCTTGTTGGTGACCAAGTATGCAAAAATGCCTGCCCATATGACAGACATATGCCAGGAGACCCACCAAAACGCCTAGGACCAAAGCCCAGAAAATGTAATTTAATTTAGGTGAAGGCGCAAAAGTGAGCCACAGATGTGGACCAATGAGTCAAATTTTTCATATAACAGCCATACTCTTGATTGCCTGGCCAATAGTCCCAGCACACCGCCTAGGTCACACTCCAGAAAAATTAAACTGAGGAGAAAGTGTGGAAGTGAGCCACATTTTCAACAACTAAGTGTTATGGCTGCAACCGAACCAACAGCAACTTTGCCAGGTGCGAGTTCAGCTTGCACATAAGCTCATGGAGAACAATTTTCTCATGGCTACACATCCTGTTATGGATGCCTCATGGTGGAGCAGAGGACAAGAAGAAGTGTGAGCAGGAGAAGAAGCGGCTAATGACAATGAAAAGAATACTGTAATGCTTGGGGATGTGGCCTGGATGCCATAAAGAAGACCATAAGAAGGAGAACAGACTTACTCTGATTGAGAATGTTGGCTAGTTTTATTTTCCCACAGGATACGGTGATGCCACCTCTTGTGATGCAATAGAGCCCTGTTACCTATGTTTGTGTTTGAATGTCCACGGCTTAATTTAATTCTGCAGATTTTGCACATACGTAGCTGTGATTTTGTGTGCCGCCCTTTTGGAGAATACGCCATATGGGAGTTGCTCACACAGAGCTAGAGGCGGCCTTGCCAGTTGTTTTGAAGGTTTTGGCTATATATTACTTCTGTTCTTATTTGTGACTGCGGACAACACCTTTCTCCTCTGATGTCTCCTCCTCCTCCTGCACCCCGATCCAGCTCCCAGGTCCTGTCCAACACACAATCATTGTAATAGCATCACCTTCCCCACCACTGTAAAATCTCATGGTGAGCACCTTGGCCCCCCTTCCAATTCCATGCTCTGTATTTTCTCAATAATGTGACTATGGGTGCCACTTTTACCACCAACCCAGCTATGCATGGGGCCCCCTACCAATCCCATGAACCTCCTCCTCAGGGCAGTCCAAACATGGACTGATCTCACACAAGTCATCAACAGAGGATTCTCTTCACTATCTGCCTTAGGGCATTTTGTTGCCTCTTAGGAACCTAACTAGGAGAGGGTAGTAAAGACAGAGAGCATGTCACTAAAAGTCTTCTCTGGGGTTGCAAGGAGGAGGAGCAAGAGGAATGCTGTGAACCCTAACTAAGATTAGGAGTGAGTCTTCCAATCCTTAACCTCATCCTCTTTCTCAGCAATGATAATGTTGCACCTTTACGATGCTAGGAAGAATTATGGATTATTACTACTACTACTTCTTGTGGCCGGATATCAGGAATGGCTGCTTCACATATTCTGGATTTGGGGGGACAAAGCCTGGGTCTTTCGTTTTGATCATTTCCATATTCCAAACATTTTATTATGAGGCCTAACATAAACTTTTGTACACAGTCAAACATATTATGGAACGATTTATAGCAAAATTGCAAGAGTGTTTTCTATAACTTGAAGACAGAGGTACAATTAAATGTCCTTTCAGTGAATAATGCTATTGACAACTTACTTTGGAAATAAGGCAGTATTGGCGCCAGTAAGATTACTGCCTACTATTTGCATTTGAAAATGCAGTTTTAGAAAAGAAGTTTCATTACTGTAAAACACATATTTGTAATGATGCAGGAAAGGCAGTAATATTTGTCTACTGTATGAATTTCATTTCATTTCACTGGTATAAAATGGCGTACAATGCTTGTGCTATAATGAGTTTAGTAACCTAACCACAGATATAATGCACTGAAAAGAAAAAGTTCTTATAAAAAGTTATAACTTTTTTCCCAAAACTATATATCAATCTGCTCAGCTACTTCCATCTGTATAACATCATGCCTGCACATTGCACTATATTTTGTGGTGACACTCTTTAAACTATCGCTTTGTTGGTCATTAGTTATATATTAAAAATAATACTGATGGTTGTTCTATTGCATTTTCTATTTTTTTAGCAGTTTAAAACCTGTATAATCATGACAAGGTCAAATCTATAGCCAAACCTGATCCGTTTATAATAAAATACAGGAGAGTAATATATCTGAAATATAGCATAAAATGTAAAAAACGAATAAAAAATGGTATAGAATGATTATAGAGGTCAGTTCATTGTGATGATAAATTCATCTGAGTAGCAAAGTTCATTTAGATAAAAGTAAACGTTCATCCAGATGAATAAATGAATAAAGGTCCATTTAGATATGGTATTTCATAGATGAATACTTCAATTGTATCAGAGGATCCTCATTGGTGCTCTAGATGACAAATGATTACCAGATTCTCTATGTGCAGTGTCCAAATGTTGTACCAAACAGTAAGGTGTTACATATATAAAGTTGTCATATATGGAAAAGTGCAGTATATACACCGTTTGGATATCCCTTGTGGTTATTCATGTTGCTGTTAGTAACAAGTTTTTCAAAGTACGTTACCCTCCTTGGATGTGCCTTCACTGTCGGCGTT
The DNA here is from genome assembly GCA_900303285.1 of Rhinella marina. NCBI lineage: Eukaryota > Metazoa > Chordata > Amphibia > Anura > Bufonidae > Rhinella > Rhinella marina. Next base: position 11,790 of record ONZH01027620.1, read on the forward strand.
CTCGTTCAGTTACCAGCGCCTGCGGCTTGGTGTTTGGTTCGGACGAATTTCCCGCGCGCGTCCTGGATAGGAATGGTAAGCGTGCCTTTTCTCACTCTGACAGCGTCCCACGTGGCGTCCCACGTGGGTACCTGTTGTGCGTACAGTGATACGGTGTTTCAAGTGCCGCGCTGTTAACTGTGTTGTGTTTCAGGAGCCAATCCTTGTATCTTGTTCTCCTGGATGGATATATTGTAAAAATATCTTGTAACAGAGTGGATATCTGTAACTTGCTCTTTAGAGACGTCTCTTATTAAAATAGGAAAAGAGCGGGGTCTAGAACTCAGCCCAGACGCGTTTCGGGGTCTATAGTCTGCCCCTTCCTCAGTGGTAACTAGACCCTCTCTTTTCCTGAGATTTATACTCTTTCTGGCCTTCAGTGGGAAGGGTTGTGGTTACTGGGTTTCATGGAAAATCTGGTATGGAATAAGAAATTAATCTCATAGATCAAGTGTGGAGTGAATTGTTGATTATAGTTTTTTTTGGATATACCATATATATATGGTATAAGGAGGACACGACAGAAGACAACAACACACAACGCACTATTAAACAACGCTATAATCAATTTAAGTAACACACAACTAGCAAAAGCACAATCTGATCTGTTAAATAAAGGGCTCAAATTTGCTCCAACGAAAAAACTGGACAAATTCAATACATATATTGGAGTAGAAAAATTTATTAGAAAACTATGTCTAAAAAAATATTACATTAAGAATCCAGCCACACGAGAGATAGAAATGGAAACCAATCCAAAATATATACACACAGACCTAAAGGAGAGATCGAGGAAGTATCCTAGACAAGAAATAGGCCCAGAAATAGCCACTTTTCGAAAAAATGTGGAAACAGATATAAGGAAGATACAGACTAACAAAACCAGAAATAACCTCACTAGAAATGAAATAAAAGCAATTAAAGAATTACAGACAAACGAAAACATTACAATAAGACCAGCAGACAAGGGTGGTGGAATAGTGATTATGAATACAGATGACTACAATAGGGAGTGTATGCTACAACTATCTGATTCATCAACCTACAGACTAATAACAGCAGATCCTACACATGACTTCAAAAAACGACTGATTGAATACTGTTATACTGGTTTAAACGAGGGCATCTTATCTGAAAAAGAATTTAAGTTTATCACTGCCACCCCAGATAGACTTCCCATATTTTACTGTCTACCAAAGGTCCCTAAATCCTTAATTAATCCACCAGGACGCCCAATAATTTCTGAAATAGGATCTATCTCCTCTAATTTGTCTCAGTACATTGACAAATTACTACAACCGTTAGTGAAAAATATACCTTCCTATATTAAGGACACAACAGACATAATTGCTACATTAGAAAACATCCATTACCAACCGAACTGGCTCATGGGTACAATAGATGTTAACTAGAGATGAGCGAGCACTAAAATGCTCGGGTGCTTGTTATTCGAGTCGAACTTTTCCCGATGCTCGGGTGCTCGTTTCGAGTAACGAACCCCATTGAAGTCAATGGGAGACTCGAGCATTTTTTGCAGGGGACCAAGGCTCTGCCTAGGGAAGGCTGGGTGAAAACCTGGAAACCTCATAAAATGATGGAAACACCACGGAAATGGACAGGAAACAGCAGGGGCAGCATGCATGGATGCCTCTGAGGCTGCCTAATCCCACCATTACCCCAAATTCTCAGGCAACAGCCTGGTGGTTACCCTCATGGCAATTGTGCTCACCCAGACCAAGAAAGGCAAGGCAAATACCCATCACATGTTAGGGAAGCACCCAACTAGGTGCAACGAAGGTCCATCACCGCCTGCAGGTGACACCACTGCTCATGCTGGCACTGCAGCTGAAATCAAGTTTAGTATCTGATCAGCCGGATGTATTTAGAATGACAACGCAGGACCCCAACTTAAAAATTTAGCATCAACCGGTACAGTCGTAAATTATGAGATTGATCAAGTGTGGTATGTATACTACTCAGTTTAAAACCGTATATGGCAGCTATCCGGAAAAATGGTTTGGAGAGAGAGAAAGATAGGACAAAGACGTAAATTGTTTGGAGAGAGGGCCTGTAGGTGGGGGGGGGGCAGGCTGGGGGGAAGGAGGTTGAGCTGGAAGAGCCAGAGGAGTGCCCCTGGGCTAGCGTGTGTGGTGGTGACAACAGCCGGATGGAGTTAGAATGACGACACAGGACCCCAACTTAAAAATTTAGCATCAACCGGTACAGTCGTAAATTATGAGATTGATCAAGTGTGGCATGACTTTTTAGATGGAGATTGCATGTGGTCACGTACTCCCTGGAACCCCATAGTCCACCCCTTCTCTGATGTGCTAGCCCAGAACATTCTCTGCCCCAATTCGCAAGACCTTTTGCTGTTTCCGTGTGCTGACAGTGGGATTTACCACTGTTGTCTGAGGAGGTGGTGGACAATGGCGAGACACAGGTGTCGGGGGGTGAGGTAGTTGTATGGGAAGCAAGTTACAGTGGGGACTCCTTGGGGGGGACTTTCTCATGATGGGACAGATTCAACTTGAGTGGATCAGGCACAGGAACAGATGCATTTTTTGGGGGGTTTATTTAACTTTTATTTAGCAAAAATAACCACAGAGATATTTATTCGTTATCTTCTCTGCGCAGTCTGGCTTTGGGGTTCCTCACTTTGATGGCGAGCTGTGCCGCTCTCTCCACAATGGTCTGTAGGTTCTAAGATGGAGACTTTGTCGGCGATTTCAGTACAGAAGGACTTGTTGCTCATCCACAGAACCTCGACCTCCTTGACATTGTGGATAAGGAATTTGCGGGTGGACCAGGAATTTGCGGAACCCTGTGGGCAGCATGTGTTTGGTCTTCTACTTGCTACCGTATCCAATGTTGGGCAATATAGATTCGCAAGTAATATTATTTTTCACACCTATCCCAAAAATAAAAATGTATGCAGTTTGCGCAAATAAAACTGGAAACTGGAACTGGAGAGAGGGCCTGTAGGTGGGGGGGCAGGCTGGGGGGGGAGGAGGTTGAGCTGGAAGAGCCAGGGGAGTGCCCCCTGGGGCTAGCGTGTGTGGTGGTGACAACAGCCGGATGTAGTTAGAATGACGACGCAGGACCCCAACTTAAAAATTTAGCATCAACCGGTACAATTGTCAATTATGAGCTAGATCAAGTGTGGCATGACTTTTAAATGGATATTGCATGTGGTCACGTACTCCCTGGAACCCCATAGTCACCCCTTCCCTGATGTGCTAGCCCAGAACATTCTCTGCCCTAATTCGCAAGACCTTTTGCTGTTTCCGTGTGCTGACAGTGGGGATTTACCAGTGTTGTCTGAGGAGGGGGTGGACAATAGCGAGGCACAGGTGTCGGGGGGTGAGGTAGTTGTATGGGAAGCAAGTTACAGTGGGGACTCCTTGGGGGGGGCTTTCTCATGATGGGACAGATTCAACTTGGGTGGATCAGGCACAGGAACAGATGAATTTTTTGAGGGGTTTATTTAACTTTTATTTAGCAAAAATAACCACAGAGATATTTATTCGTTATCTTCTCTGCGCAGTCTGGCATTGGGGTTCGTCACTTTGATGGCGAGCTGTGCCGCTCTCTCCACAATGGTCTGTAGGTTCTTAGATGGAGACTTTGTCGGCGATTTCAGTACAGAAGGACTTGTTGCTCATCCACAGAACCTCGACCTCCTTGACATTGTGGACAAGGAATTTGCGGGTGGACCAGGAATTTGCGGACCCTGTGGGCAGCATGTGTTTGGTCTTCTACTTGCTACCGTATCCAATGTTGGGCAATATAGATTCGCAAGTAATATTATTTTTCACACCTATCCCAAAAATAAAAATGTATGCAGTTTGCGCAAATAAAACTGGAAACTGGAATTGGAGAGAGGGCCTGTAGGTGGACCTCCGGAAAAATTGTTTGGAGAGAGGGCCTGTAGGTGGAACTCCGGAAAAATTGTTTGGAGAGAGGGCCTGTAGGTGGAACTCCGGAAAAATTGTTTGGACAGAGGGCCTGTAGGTGGAACTCCGGAAAAATTGTTTGGACAGAGGGCCTGTAGGTGGACCTCTGGAAAAATTGTTTGAATAGAGGGCCTGTAGGGGGCCCTACTGAAAAATTGTGCTAAAAGAGTGTCAGTTGGACTTCTAAAAAATGGCGTTTTTTGGGTCAGCGTTAGGCAAAGACGATATGGAGGAGGAGGAGGAGTAGGAGGAGGAGTAGAGAAGAGGAATCGGATACATAAGTTATTTAAATCTTTAGCTGCTTTCCCCCGGAGGAGATTTGAATTCCGGTGAAATCCAGGCTTTGTTCATTTTAATAAGCGTCAGCCTGTCAGCGCTGTCAGTTGACAGGCGTGTACGCTTATCGGTGATGACGCCACCAGCTGCACTGAATACCCGCTCTGACAGCACGCTAGCGGCAGGGCAGGCCAGCACCTCCAAGGCGTACAGCGCCAGTTCAGGCCACGTGTCCAGCTTTGAAACCCAGTAGTTGTATGGAGCAGAGTGATCGCTACGGACGTTGGTATGGTCAGCTAGGTACTCCCTCACCATCTTTCTGTACAGCTCCCCCCTACTCTGCCTAGACTGGGGACAGGTGACAGTGTCTTGCTGGGGTGACATAAAAGTGGCAAAGGCCTTGGAGAGCGTTCCCCTGCCAGTGCTGGACAAGCTGCCTGCTCGCCTCCTCTCCCCCGCTACTTGGCCCACAGAACCATGCCCTCTGCCGCTAGCGGCGTCAGATGGGAAGATTGTTTTCAGCTTGTGCACCAGGGCCTGTTGATATCTATTCACTCTCATAACTCCTTTCCTCTGCAGGGATGAGAGTGGAAAGGTTCTGCTTGTACCGTAGGTCCAGGAGAGTGAACACCCAGTAATCGGTGTTTGAAAAAATTCTTCTAACGCGAGGGTTACGGGATAGGCAGCCTAACATGAAGTCTGCCATGTGCGCCAGAGTCCCAACACGCAAGAATTCCCTCTCCTCACTGGCCTGACTCTACATTTTCTCCTCCTCCTCCTCCTCCTCCAAGTCCTCCTCTTCAGCCCATACACGCTCAAGAGTTAAGGACTGAGCACTGGTACCCTCTACTGTCTCGCCGACATTCTCCTCCTCTTCCTCCTCATCCTCATCCCCCTCCTCCGATACGCGCTGAGAAACAGACTGGAGGGTGCTCTGGTTATCAAGCGACGTATCTTACTCCACCGTCTCTTGTGACAAGCGCAAAGCATCCGACTTGATGCTGAGCAGTGAGTTTTTCAACAGGCAAAGCAGCGGGATGGTGAGGCTGATAATGGCGGCATCGCCGCTGACCATCTGTGTTGACTCCTCAAAGTTGCTCAACACCTGGCAGATATTAGACATCCACCTCCACTCCTCAGTGTAGACTTGAGGAATCTGAGAGACCTGACTACCAGTTCTGGTGGAAGATGACATCTGGCAGTCTACAATCGCTCTGCGCTGCTGGTAAACTCTGGATAACATGTTTAATGTGGAATTCCATCTCGTGGGAACATCGCACAACAGTCGGTGAGCGGGCAGTTGTAGGCGGTGCTGAGCTGCCCTTAGAGTGGCAGCATCTGTGGTGGACTTGCGGAAATGCGCACAGATGCGGTGCAGCTTGGTGAGCAAATCAGACAGATTTAGGGTATGTCTTGAGGAACCGCTGAACTTTTAGATTGAACACGTGGGCCAGGCATGGCACATGTGTCAGTCTGCCGAGTTGCAGAGCCACCACCAGGTTACGCTCATTGTCACACACAACCATGCCTGGCTTGAGGTTCAGCGGTGCCAGCCACACATCGGTCTGCGCCGTGATGCCCTGTAACAGCTCTTGGGCGGTGTGCCTTTTGTCACCTAAGCTCAGCAGTTTGAGCACCGCCTGCTGGCGCTTACCCACGGCACTGCTGCTGCGCCTAGAGCTACCGACTGAGGCGCCGTGCCACGGATGGTAATTCGTGGAGGAGGAGGGTCGGAGGAGGAGGAGCATAGTACGTCTGAGAGACCATGACCGAGGTAGCCCGCAATCCTCGGTGTGGGCAGTACATGAGCAGCCCCAGGGTCATTCTCGGTCCCAGCCTCCACCAAGTTACCCACTGTGCCGTCAGTGAGATATAGTGTCCTGCCGGCAGCACTTGTCCACGTGTCCGTGGTTAGGTGGACCTTCTCAGAAACAAGCGTTGGTCAGGGCACGGATGATGTTCTGTGACACGTGCTGGTGTA
>ONZH01027621.1:0-52593 GCA_900303285.1 Rhinella marina
AACTGTAATGTAACTGCTGCCAGATAATGTGTGATTTCCGGCACGTCCCCGCTGAATGAGAGCAGTAAACAGATGTCACAGTTCAGAGCCGCTTTCCACTGCAAGTATAAAGCTAGATATGAGAAGGCAGGAACGTAGTAATAATAATACTGATTAATAATAATAATAATAATAATACTGATAATAATATATGGGAAGGGAAGCACATAGGCCCAGAAGAACTCACAATCTGGCAAACAGTCTTATTTTACAGATGAAATACAGAGCATTTCTGGTGCTCAGAGGATGTCATACACACAATAGTTATGTCTAGTTTTATCCATTGTTTATTTGTCTACTGACATCTGCATTTAACCCCTTCCTGTCGCCTTTATTCTAGGCCTTCCTGTCGCCATAAGTCTTTTTTTATTTTTTCCATTCATGTAGCAATAGGAATGCTTGTGTCTTGCAAGACACGTTATAGTTTCTAATTGTATCATTTAATAATGCATACAATGTAATGGAAAACTGGGGGAATAAGATTCCAAATGGGGTGGAATTGGAAAAAAAAAGTTTTACAGTGTTAACTGCATTCTGTGGGTCAGTACGATTTCAACAATACCACAGTTTTATAGTTGCATTTTAATACTTAAAAAAATCCTTTGATTAAAAAAAAAAGTCCTTTCATCTCTATTTTCCAACCCCACAACTTTTTCATCATTACGTCTATGGAACGTTTCTTTTTTTTGTTAACCCTGGATCGCGCAGGGCAAGGGCTCTTTTGTTTACAATAACAGACTGCAAGGCGGAGGCTTCTGCCAGACAGTGTGTTCGGTGATGTCACCCACTCTGATGGGCCGGCTTAAAAGCTGCCCACCCATCATAGCTGGTGACGTCACCGGGCTCACTGCTGGGTGAAAGCCTCCACCTAGCAGAGCCTGGTTCATCACCGGAACTTATTTTTTTATTTTTTATTTAATTTTTCGTTTCACTGTTCATTGACTGGGTCCTCCCGTGTAGTTCTGGGCTAATTCCTGACCTTTCTCAGAATCATTCTTACCCCATGAGGCGAGAGCTTGCATGGAGCCCCAGACTGAGGAAGATTGACAGTCATCTTGTGTTTCTTCCATTTTCTAATAATTGCGCCAACAGTTGTTGCCTTCTCACCAAGCTGCTTGCCTATTGTCCTATAGCCGATCCCAGCCTTGTGCAAGTCTACAATTTTGTCCCTGGTGTCCTTAGACGGCTCTTTGGTCTTAACCATGGTGGAGAGGTTGGAGTGTGATTGATTGAGTGTGTGGACATGTGTCTTTTATACAGGTAATGAGTTCAAACAGGTGCAATTAATACAGGTAATGAGTGCAGAGTAGGAGGGCTTCTTAAAGAAAAACTAACAGGTCTGGGAGAGCCAGAATTCTTGAGGGTTGGTAGGAGATCAAATACTTATTTCATGCAATAAAATGCAAATTAATTATTTAAAAATCATACAATGTGATTTTCTGGATTTTTTTTTTTTAGATTCTGTCTCTCACAGTTGAGGTGTACCTACGACAAAAATTACAGACCTCTCCCTTCTTTGTAGGTGGGAAAACTTGCAAAACCACCAGTGTATCAAATACTTATTTTGCCTACTGTAGATAGATAGATAGATATGAGATAAATAGATATAGACAGATATATCATACTGATATAATTCCTCTGAACACCACTTGTTATACATTACTTGTTATAAATTACTGTATTTTACACTTAATTGAATATGTACTTTATATATACTGTATATGGTGCTGGGCACATATTGCATTCCTTGACAAAGGCTCCATTGAGTTGAGCTGAAATGTTGCAGAACCATAGGTGAATACAGGAGTTAACTTTTTCACTTTATTTGGAGTACTTGCCTCTATTTTTCAAATAGATAGATACAATATATTTATAAGTAGAGATAGAGAAAAGTACACTATTTTATATTTGTTCAAGTGTTGTCACAGACAAGCCTTCTACATGACATACATTAATCTGAAAAATATGATTTATTTGGGAAAAATATGTGTAATAAAACCAGGTGTAGTTATAGTCAGCATCTCCCATATCTTTAAAAAAGTGTGAAATAGCTTTTAGCCAAGTAAAAAGGAATCTAATATAATGTGTATGATATACTTTATAAAGCAAATGAGAAATTAAAGAGGAACTGTCACCTTTTCTGTCTATTCTAGTAGCTACTTGCATTTCCCATCTAATGACAAGTCTGGAGAAATTCATTCATAAAGGACTAGTAGAGCCATGTCACAACATAAAGTTATACTGTATGAAAAGATGCTCCAAATTGTATTATTATGGGGAATGAATGTAGTCACTACAACAGACATGTCAGGAGTGGAGACAGCTCCTCTTTAAACCAAATCAGCACAATTAACGGAGAACGATTTTTTAACAATTATAGAAAGCATCGATAGGGATTTTGCGGCTGAAACAGCACCACTCTGGTCCACAGTCTGTGTCTGATATTACAGATCTGCCCCATTCATTTGAACAGTGAGTTGCACTTCATGCACCAGATAAGAGTTATTTCTAAAAAGCAAACTTTAGCACAACAGAATATATGCGGCTCCTTGTAATTCCTCCTGGAAATATATGAATAAATTAAATTAGGTGTTCCCATTTCACTTGTTACTTGGGGCATGTTCCTATAACGACAAACATTTGTAATGTGATTTACTCACAGACACTCAAAGTGCAGGGCAACTCTGGGAAGTAAGTGCCTGCCATATACAGTAGGCCACAACCCACAACAAACTAGGGTCAATTTTGTAGAAAGACAGTTTGCCTATTTATATTTTTTTAGAGTGTTGGACGAAGATGGAATACCCCTGGAGGACACTAATGAAGAACATTTGATCTCCATGCAGATGTTGTCCCTGGTTGGATTCAAACCCAGGACCCCAGCACTGCAAGCCACCAGTGCAAAGCACTGAGCCCCCTAAACATACCTAGACAATCGGACTTGTATTAGCTGACTGGCTAATGTTGAATTGTCTGACTGGTTTTCTCAATTAGAATGACTTGTACAAAGAATCAAAGAATTAAATACTGGTGACTTTCTGCTTCACTCAGTATAATCTGTTTATTATAATGAACGTAAAGTCAAGGACTTCATATCGGTAGGAAATTGATTGCATTTATATGACTGAAGCTATTAGGTGATTGAAATGCCTCTGGAGAGGTGTTAGAAGAGCATTGTAAGTGACAGACACCCTCCACCTCTATTCCTAGATTACCTTCTCCAATTTAACATAAACAGCTTCTTTCATACCTATTTTCAACCAGTGTTTGTCTAAGATGAGAACCTCTCTGTCATCAAACAAGTGTCCTTTGTCCTTAAGATGTAGGTACACAGCTGAGTCCTGACTGCAGGTATTGACTCTTCTGTGTTGGACCATACGCTGGTTTAGCTGCCATTTTGTTTCCCCAATCTACAAGTTTTGGCACTCCTCACTGCATTGGACTGCATACACAATACTGTCCTTCTTATGTTTTGGCTTTGGGACTTTTGGGTGAACCAGTTGCTGGAAGACCCACAGATGAACAGAAGACATGATAGGTCCTCTGCATGCATTGCAGGTTCCCATTCTTGGCTGTTAATAGTGAACTTCCCCTTTAATATCATGATTTGCATGTCAGTCCTGTTTTTGGCTGCATCACAGTGGCTGCTACATTGGGCCGTACTGTAATAATCAGCTTAGGGCAAGGAAATGTATTTCTTAAACAAGGATTGTCCGAAAGTGAACATCCTGTTAATGGAGATGTAACCTCATGTGATGTCCGTGTGTAATAGCAATACAAATTAGTATATATAAGACATGTGCATAAGATATTGTGCTCATATTTTCCAATGAGGAGCTGACCACAACCCAGATGTGTGAACTCCGTTGTATAAACTAAGGTTAAAACTCCCACATTGACATTAACAAGTTGTTATTTCTCGAGCTGGGAGGTGAAGAAAAGACAAAGACTCATGTGAGATGATAAGACCAATAGTGTATTGCTGCTAGACAGCACACAGAGCCAGGTGGGAGATGAAGGAGCTATTCAACTGATTCTAAACATTCATTTCCTGAACGTGCTGATCTAATAATCCTTCAGTGCTATATATCAATATGAATCCGGTGTCCTTCAGAATTAACGGAGCTGCCATCAGGGCAGTTTAGGTGGTACTGCCCTGGGACCCAGGCAAAAAAGGGGCACAAATGGTTGGCTGCCATGCGTTGCCCAAGAGTTACTACGTGATGTCCATGCAGGGGCATCATTGGCCCTGGTGCAAGAATTCAGCCTGGACCCCTCTTCCCTCAGTTGCCAGGGACAGGGAAGCACATAGCCTTCGTACTGCCCGAGGCAAAAATTGGAATGGCACCTCTTCTCATGCCAATTTCTTGACCTAACCCCTTCCCTCCAGCCAGAGGTATAACTTAACTGACATGCACTTTCTATAAAACGGGTATCTTCTTTTGTGGCACAAGGGCCTTGGGGCTCCTCAGGCTCCTGGGTCCGGTAGTGACTGCTACCTCTGCACCTCTTATAGCTACACCACTGCCTCCACGTATAAGATGAATGGGCCCCATGTACAGTTATAGGCAATAATGTGCACAACCATGGTGCCCTTCGTTTTAGGTGTTCCTAAATACACAGGGCTTCAATTAGTATTGTGTTACCCAAGAACCCACAAAATATACTACATGTGCTGTAGAGTCAGAGCAAATATCCTACTAGTCCCATTTCTTTCTAGATTAGTGGGTAGCTGGTGGGAAAAAAACTGACAAGATCATCAAATCCACTAAGCCCAAATCTTTAAAGAGGTTATTTAAAGAGGTCAGGCCGAACTAGATGGACAGATGTCTTTTTTCGGCCTTATAAACTATGTTACTATGTTATCTGACAATAATCCCTGGAGTCTTCTCTTGTACCCCTGTCTGCAGTCTCACCACTGCTCTGTTCTCTGCCCAACCAGCGAGCAGCTTGGTCCTTTGACTGCTGCAGCCAATCACAGGCCTCAGTGGTCACAGAGGCCTAAACGCTAGATTACAGCGATGATGTTCTGAAGGTATCCTAGCACCAAGAAATTAGGTTTAAATAGGTTGTACCTAAATTGACACTTGTTACCTATTCTTAAAATAGGTTGAGCATGCAGGCTGAAGTTCAATTTATAGTTTTGGTCAGTTTCAAAGAAGTTGAAGTTAGAAACAGTGTGTATGTATGACTGCCGCTCCATTCAGATGAGGGCAATTCAACACCTTGAACTCTTTGTCATGTTCCCCAAACCATTCCTGAACAATTTTTGTCCTACTGACAGAGGCCACTGAAGGAGCATATTTGTTCTGCAAAAAAAAGGTAAGTGGTACATATGGAAGTATCATCATGAAGGTCAGGACCCAAAGCATTGTTGATAGGTACCAGCATCAACAATGCTTTCATTTGCACCTTTAAATGGGTCAGCTATCAAGAATGAGGGTTGATATTAATATTCGTGATTGTAACAGTTTTGATTTTTACCTTGGCCAGTTGATACATAGTTTTATCACTATTTTTTATTTCTTTTTTTAAAAAACCTTAATACATATGAAAATTTGCAAATATTTCGGAGAATGTGCTCTTCTAACGCTAATAATCGATAAAATATAACGTGAACGAAAAATGTACTTAAATACAACTCGGCCTGCTGCACTGACCACACACTATATTTTATATGCAATTCATGTTCTTAGTTATCATTACGTGTGCACTGTGCTGAATAGAAATGTCTTTGATGTCGAACAACGGCAATAAAAAGCTGAGTACTTGTATTAGCATGCTCATTCTACCTGAATAATAATTTCCTTTTTATCCTATGGTTATTTAGAGCACTTACAATATATAATTGGCATGGAGCACTCAATTTGCTGTATATATAGATGCAATTGCTTGAATATAAGCAGAAGCTAAAGTATAGTTACTACGATGGTGGACACATCTGAATCTTCAAGTCCTAGAACAAGATGGACAACGTTTGTTCATTGGATCCTCTGCTGTTTTCATCAACGTTCTTCCTCAACAAAAAGCCAGTGTTGTTTCCGACAAAGAAAAAGACAGCGTAGGTGGAACTTCTCAAGTTCACAGAATGAACTTTGTGGTAACACTTATGCAACATCTCGGAGTGTTCTTCACCTAACATCATTTGACGAGGATGATCATGAATCCATAGAAGATACTCTTGATCATTCAAGGTCTGTTCATCACATACAGAGAGCTAGGGTGTGTTGCTTTCCATTGACGACTTTTATATCCAGTATTTTTACAAACAAGCGAGCTACATTTAGAAATAAAAACGCCTTCACACTTGACCTCAGCAACTGTCCTTCAAACCTACCAAATATTAACTTAATACCGCCAACTCCATCAGATACATGTGAAAGCGGCACGTATTTTGGAAAAAATTCTGATGAAGAAAGTATTGATTGTGGTACAGAAAATAATTTCATGGATTGTGGGTCTACTGAAAATAACTATGATCGACGTTTACCACAAAATAAGATGTTTGATAGCTTAAGTGATGGGAAAGAAAATACGGCAGATGGTCATAAAGACAGACTTAAAAATGGCAGCCTTTTAGAAGAAGACACTGTACAGCAGCAATATAATACAAAATATCATTCTACAGGTTGTACCAACTCATCTTTTTCCACCAGCGGTAAGTATATGTGTTTTACATTTTTTTTCAGTTAAAGAGGTTTTCCTGTCTTTCTATATTGATGGCTTATCCTCAGTATAGGCCATCAATTTCTGACCAGTGGGGGTCCGACACCCTACACCCATGCTGATCAGCTATTCTGCATTTGCCCCGCCATTGGACATTGGCACCAGAACTACACAGCTTTATCCATTGTGTAGTGAACGAACCCGGTTTCTGCAGTGCTGCCCCAACTGAAATGAATGGAAGCAGTGCTGCAGTAACCAGCTCCATCCACTACAAGCAATTGGTGGAGTTGTAGTTCTGTTGTCAACTTCCAGCAATGGTACTACTGCAGAACAGCTAATCGGGAGAGTGTGAAGTGTCAGATCCCTGTTGATCATATATTGATGGTCTATCATGACAAAAGTCCATCAATATAAAGGAAACAACTTTAAGAATTGAAAACATGCATGCAAAATACTTAGCATGGTTGCAACCTTGAAAAATATACATTTAACTAATTAACTTATAGAATACCCAAATATCTACTATTCATTACTTATTAAAAAAAAGACATCTAACTTGTTTATGTGTATTCTTCCAATTTGGCTTCTTTACAGTATATACACTATTGACTTTCTCTCATTCTTCATGTGTACGCATTTTTAATATGTTTGCTTCTCACATATTTTCCCAAGTTTACCAAATAACCTTTCCTTTTCATTGTATTAAAGTTTTAGTTTTAGCAAGGGCAGAGGAAGGAAGGAAAGAACTGATAACTGGAGATAACTGGAGAAAAGGGCATTTTTCTCTGATAAGTTATATTACAAAATTTCTTATATTCACTTTTACTATACATTTATTCAAAGTTGTATGAAATGATAGTGACCATTTAATTTGTATGGCCTTTAGATAAAAAGAGAAAAGGGGACATGATGAAAACCTTCAAATACGTTACATAATGTTTAGCAGGGAAGTAGAGATGAGCGAATCTATTCGCCGATTCGCCGATTCGTAGATTCGTATCGAATCTTGGAAATTTTCAGCTGCGAAGCGAATCAGAATTTCTTTGGATTCGCTTCGTATTATTCGTAAATCTTCGCAAAATTTTACACGCTAACGATACGTACGATAGGTATGAAACGTAAGAAACGTAAGCATTCTGCGTGAGGCGGGACAATGACGATACGCCCACACAAGAGCGGGAAAGTGAAGATACGCCCCCCCTCCGAACTGGAAGAAAACAGCCCGGCCCACCAGGATCTAACTGTTTTGCACGTATAGGGAGTGAAGACTCCTCCCTCAGTGCTCCACCCTCCTCGGACGTCTGAACCAGTTTAGACCAGCACTGACCTCAGAGCAAGAGGCAAGCTTCAAGGCTAAAAAACAGCTGCGTCCAAATTGGAACGAGATGTATTTTGGAGACGACTTACCTGAACCACCACCCTCTCAAGACATCAGGTTGTCACAAGTCTGCCAGAGAAACACAGTGCCTGTGTGTTCCTTACCACCTGCTGAGGTTGCTGTTGCTGCGACTGGTGAGGCGGCTGGAGCGTCTGCTTTGGCTTGTGCGGCTGGAGCATCTGCTTGGCTCCTGCGGCTGAAACGTCTGCTTTGGCTCCTGTGGCTGGAACGTCTGCTTTGGCTTGTGCGGCTGGAACATCTGATTTGGCTCCTGCGGCGGAGGTAGCTGGAGCATCCATGGGAGAAGATCCACCCTTTCCATACACCAGAACCCAATGGTTCCACCATCTGTGACGGCCAATGCACAGACCCTCTGGGACTATTAAACAGCAGTGGAGGACTGGGTCACACAGGTACACGACCACCCTAGGCCGGGAGATCCTTCATTGGAATGGAGAAAGGGAACTGTGATTTGGTTTTCTGTTGAGAGAGGGTCTGGCTTCCTGCAGGATGATGAGGATGGAAAGGAGTATTTTGTGGGCAGCAGGTTGGTGAAACGGCCGTACCTGCCACAACATCGGCATAGCCTATACGTGCGGGATCAGGTGGAGTACACCCCCATGGCGTCCCTGAAAGGCCCATTTGCGACCGGGGTTACCCTCCTTTCAAAGCCTCTGGTGGAGTTCCCAGATGGCGTCCTCTGGTTCAGGGAAAAGCCGCAGCCTCAGCCGGAGCCTCTGATTCCTGGACTGCCAGCGAAAATGGCTGCAGTGTGCGTCACCACCACCCGGACCCAGTCAAGTCCAACTTCAGGAAGAAGAGGGCACTGGAGTTCCACCACCGCAGCGAGCATGGCCTACAAGAAGCAGGACCATCCTCTGATGAGCTTCAGCAGTAGCTTGAGCGAAGAGGACTTCAGGTCCCTCAAATGAGGAACCCAACTACTGGCACTGCAGGAGGACCTATGGGAGCCACACCATGGACTGCACCTGACGGGTGAGATGCTAGTTGGCAGTTGTTTTTGTTTAGTTTGTGTTGCCCCCGTTTGACTCTCACCCAGATGGGCATGGCTGTCAGGACTCCCCCCATTCTGCAGAAATTTCCCTGTTGCGCCGAAATGCGCCTATTTTCCTTTTTACTCTCTTCTCAGGTTATTTGGGAGCCCCCTTTTCCAAAAAGGTTCTCTATTTGCTGCTATTCTCTATTATCCATGTGGATTACACATTACCTGTTTGGATTACAATTTTACCTCACGTGGATTACAATTGAATTTTGGAATATGTGTTCCAGACAGACAGTGTTTTATCATGTCAACTAGGATCCATAAGGAGAGACTCAAACATATATCTAAGCCTTTTATACTTGCAAATGTGAAATTGATTGCACTAAAATGTTTGCATACTTATGTCTTTGCTGTATTTTAGCTACACTGTTTTTAATGGTTCAGCACTTTAGCCCATTGTGTGTATTCTTTTTCTGGTACTGCAATGTGTCCTATTATGCACTTATTGTACAGTGTTTTTAGTAAATTATTCACTTATTGATAGCTAGCAGCAGTGGGTACCTTATTTTTCTAGCTCATATGGACTGCCTCTAAAGATTGAACGTTGGGGCCTAGCCTTGTGCGCATGACGCAATCACGCTTCAATAGTACGCTAAGGATTCGTACGCACTTTTGTACGCTAATGCTTACGTATTGCGTATTTTAACTACGACTGTACGTACCTAATTTGGGCAGGAATGTTTGCAAAACAGTGTATTTTTTTAACGTGGATTCGACGAGTTCGTTTAAATATGAATCTTGTCAGAAATTCTGCGAATATTCGCCGAAGCAAATTTTGAATGATTCGCTCATCTCTAGAGGGAAGTGTTTTTAATAGGAAACAACAGAAAAATAATCTGAAATTCATTGGGAGGGAGATTAAAAGCAATACAAGATAATATTATGTTACTGAAATAATAGAAGATGCTTAGAACAAACTTCCAGCAGATGCAGTTGGAAAATTTACAGTATGTGAATCTATACATACCTGGGACAAACATATACCGTATATATCCTAAGAAAAAAACAAAGAAAAAAGGAAATAATATTAGGACAGACTAGATGGACAATGCTGTATTTTCTGTCATCATTCTTCTACATTACTGTGTTTTTTAACCCCATAAAATAGGGGTTAAAAGTTATATAATTTTTTACATCATTTTCAAATATCACGTATCATGATCCCCAGGGGCATAGCTATATGCAGAGCTAGCAGTTGCTACCGGGCCCAGGAGCCTGAGGGGGTCCCTTGTGCCACATAAGAAGACACTGGTATTATAAAAAGTGCATGCTGGTCATGTTAGGGAAGGGGTTAGGTCAAAAATTTGGCATGGGGGGGGTGTTCTGTTTCAATCTTTGTCTCAGGCAACAGGAAGGCCGGTCAGTGTAGTGTAGCAGACATACAACCACTGCACCAGTAGTGTAAGCAGAGCCACCGCTCTTGCACCACTACTCGAAGCAATAGAACAGGAGCAATATTGTATGGGCCACCGAGATGTCCAGCCTCGCAATCAAGGAGTGGCGGACCATCCTCTGTTTCAGTGACAACACGTAGCAGGTGTAGAACCCTGCTTGATGAGATGAAGCGATTCTTATGAATCGATTGGCCCCTCTCTAGTCAGGAGACCTCTTTAATATGAAAAAAATATACTAAACATAGTTCAATATACTAGGTATTACTATGAAATGAATCACTTGTGTGTTTAATAGTAACCTACTCCATATCACCCTGAAATCTGAAAATAAATACATTTTTTCAATGTCTCGAAGCACAATAATTTTGCCTTCTTCTACAAGGAGACTTGAGATCTCAGTGTCCGCTTCTGTTATTAACCTCTTTTAGCATTATAATGATAAATACCTGTTAAATTTCTTTCTTTGATCTGGCCTATGTGTCACTCAACGGTCTTTTAAACACGAGATCCCAACTCTCTTTCTTGACATTTGCCATTGTCTACCCATTGAATACCTTCTCTACCGTTTTCTAAAGCTAGCCAATATACTAAGAGGCCAGATTGTAGTATCAGGTACCAGGGCTTTAGGCTTTCAGACAGCTTTCTTTTTCTAAAAAAAATGTCATTATTCTGCAACCACAAATTCTAATATCCAACTAAATATACTGAACCTAAAATAATACAGTATTTCCGAAAAGATCCGGTAATTGCCGTATTCTACTTGTCCCATCATATTTTCTCAAACTTTATACTTTCATGCTGAAAACAAAGTTGGAAAACTGAACACATGACCATTATCATTTTCACAGAAGACCATGTATTGCGTGATATTATTTTCCCTGAAAGAATGTGAGTAATCTTATAAAGAGAGCATCGAGCTTCTGGGCTCAGGTGACATCGATCTGTGAAGAAAAAGCCAACAAGAGGAACACCTTATAGATTTCTTTCAGGCATCTTCTTTGGTGTATGTTTATTTGTTCAGTAATCATGTAATCATCATACAATCTGTATTGTTGCAAACATTAATTCAGGAATGCATTGACATTCACTGGAGATACCTGATCATATACCTTTCAGATCCAATGCAGACTGGTGAATTTTGACTTAGACTTGAAGCTTAAAGGGGTTCTCCGGGAATTAGGAAAATGAAAATACTTAAATATTATTTTAGTATAAATATATTCACAAATACATTTCATTAGTTATAATGGTTCATTTTGTCTAGGGAGCAATCATTAGGAGAAAAAAAATGGCCGTCGTCCTGGTAGTGCATACAAAACCTGTCCTAATCACACAGCAGGACAAGTTACATCACAACACTGTGGTAAGGAGTTGCCTCATCCTCCTCTCTGCTCTGATTGTCAGGGATTATGATTCTGAATACAGATGATAAGATCTTCAGCTGAATCTCTGTAGGAATGGAGTTCATGAGGAGAAATGAAGTACAGAGAGGACAGACTGTGGTAATGGAGACTGCACACAACTCCTGCAGCTCATTACTACATCCCCACTATTCTTTCTGTACTTCATGTCTCCTATTGAACTCCATTCCTACAGAGATTCATCTGAAGATCATATTAGACTATATTCAGGATCATAATCCCTGACAAGTAGAGAGGAAGATGGCGCAGCTCTTTAACTTGTCCTCCTGTATAATTAGGGCAAGATTTGTGTGGCCTAGTAGGATGGCGGCCATTTTATTTTTCCTAATGATTGCTCCACGGACAGAACGAGCCATTATAACTAATGAAGGAATTTGGTAATATATTTATAATGAAGTAATATTTAAGTATTTTCATTTTCTTAATTCCCTGAGAACCCCTTTAAAGAGGTTGTCCTAAGTTATAAAAACATGGCTACTTTCTTCCAAAAACAGCACCGCCCCTGTCCAAGGGTTGTGTCTGGTAGTGCAGTTCAGCTCCATTTGAGTCAATTGAGCAGAGCTTTCAATACTGCACACAACCTGTGGACAGGGGTGGTGCTGCTTTTGAGAGAAAACAGCCATGTTTTTATAATCCTGGACAACCCCTTTAAGAAGAACTATCTGCTCTCAAATACACAGTAATTAGATGACAAAGTGTTATATTTATTATTGCTCTTATCTCATAGAGATCATTTCTGCTTAATAATTTTTGATCATGTCTCTCACTGTAAGTGACTTTTTGAAGCATTTTTTTCTTATTTTAGTTCATCAGATTTTATGCAGATGCATTTCTTCATATATTTTACAACTGTCAATAAGTTCTACATTTCTGATACAGATATGTACTGTAAATCCTCTGCACAAGAGGCAAATTTACTAATACGGTCTAATATTTCAACAATGCAAACTAAGACTAGACAGTCTAAAGATGTGGCAAATTTATCACAGAGGCTGGCCCTCTTTTAGACTGTCTATGTTTATACCACCTACCATATTAGTTGGCTTACTTTGCGCCAGAATTTTGCGTCAGTGTTGCATATTAGACCACGGTCCTTCCTTGGAAATGATGGAAAAAGTGTCAGAGTCTTAATAAATGTGGTGTAAGGCATGTGCGCTGGTTTCTGACGCATTTGCAGTGGTAAATCTGCCTGAAAGTGAAATTATAAAATTCGGACGGCCTGTCACTACTCATAAGAACTTGCTATGTACTGTAAAATAAAGCAGCAGGAACTTCTGAATTTCAGAGGTAGCAAAGATACACTAGTTGACCCCTGCCCATTACAGCTACAGCATATGAGCTTATTGAAAATCCGATTCCAAAGCAACGAGCATTAATATAATGTTGGATCTTGTTTTCCTGCTATCACAGCCTTCACTCTCCTGGGAAGGCTTTTTACAAGATTTTGAAGTGTGGCTATGGGAAAGTGGGCCCATTTAGCCTCAAGAGCATTTGGAAGGTCTGGCATTGCTGTTTGGATGAGAAGGTCTGGCTCTCAAATGGCATTCCAATTCATTACAAACATGTTTGATGGGGTTGAGGTCAGGGATCTGTGCAGGCCAGGTCTGCACCCCAAATTACCCCTCCTCCCATCCCCTTCTCAAAGTTAGAA
This sequence comes from Rhinella marina, assembly GCA_900303285.1. Classification (NCBI taxonomy): domain Eukaryota; kingdom Metazoa; phylum Chordata; class Amphibia; order Anura; family Bufonidae; genus Rhinella; species Rhinella marina. The sequence continues at coordinate 13,613 of ONZH01027621.1, forward strand.
GCATACAATTGTCTGAAAATACTTCTGGTGCCACAGAATTAAAAAAAAACATGAATGGAAATTAGGGGCTTAGCCCAAACTCTAAAGAAAAATAGCCCTATATCCTCATCAACCCTTCATCAAAGGTTCAAAATAGTCCCTGTGTATTCCTGGAAAGTAGCTTCCCCTTGGAATCTGTCAAATGCAGATTTGTCCCTTAGACCACCAAATAGAGAAACATGGCTCAACATTCCAGAGAACATGCTACATTGATTCAGAGTTCAGTGGTGCATGCTTTATACTCCAGATGATATAGCTCTTCAGTACAACCCATACCACTATCTGTTTTGTCCTCGGAGGTTGCATGGCAATGGGTAGGGCTAGACCATTATTGCTCCTCCGTCAATCTGTGTTCTTCTGTGTCAAACATGGTGATTCAACACTTTTCCAAGTTCCAGACTATGATGGACTCCATCCAAAGCTCAGGACTGGGAATGGCGACTACTTGGCAACACAGTTCATTAGAATCCCAATGAGCAGTGCTTGCCCTGATATTGCTTCCGTTAGTTAGTGTTGCTTTGATGGACAACTTTATGGACTATTCGTGTTATGATTTTGGGGTGACATTCTGCAAGTTATTGTTTTTGGAATCTTTCTCTTTAAGGTGAGACATATATGGATATCAAGCAGTTATTTTCTTATTTCAATAATGCTTGATTTCTCAAACATTTGATCACTGAGCTCCCTGAATATGCCCTATGTGGACGTGAAGAAATATGAGTGAGTATAATACACAAACAAATCCAATAGCTGCCATGTAAAATCAGTTGTACTTGCACAATACACAGGTGGGAATGTTCATTTGTTATGCTCCATATTTATGTTTCTTCCATTTAGTTACTTACTGTTCTCTGTGAAATTACAAATCTACATAACTGATGGGCTTTCCGTGTATAAACAGAAAGTCACCTGTGAGCCAGAACTTAAAATACCATGTTCTCCTTTCATTTCTCCAAGTAAAACATTCTTCTCGCTGAACCATAAAACAGGTTGTCATAGCCAGGGGCAATTATAGTTTCTACTGATCTCAATACTAGCAATGTTTTATGAAAGGAAAAACTAACCCCACATAAGGATGAATGATCATGTCAAGTAATGGCTATGGTGATGTACATGATCTTCTCACATTCATGTGTCTTAAGTGATACAAATGTGCATTTCAGGTCTCTCCTTACTGCATGCTGGTATAAACAGTGTGGTAGTATTGATATCAATGCATTCTGATCTCTCCAGAAAGACAAGCTGAAAATCCTATCTTAAAAGGGTTATCTAGATTTTAAAACTGATTACCTATTCTTCAAATATACCATCTATATATGATTTGTGGATAATCAACCCCTAGTAGTCCACCTAACAGTAGGATTTGCTTTGTTAAACTTCAGAACTAGGTCCAGTGCATGAATATGAGCAGCACTGGGTTTGATATTTCAGGGAATGAGCCAATGTGTTCCATTTCCCAGCTGATGTGAAAAATTGTGCTACTGCTAACTACTTTGGTTTTTCTCTAAAAAAAATATAGGACCTAAGAATGAGGGGTGTTTTAGATGGAGCTGTGGCACCTGTGGAGCATTCCTTTTTGACTGACAGGACCAGAATCTTGCATACTCATCTTGTCTGGACCTGTCAATCAAGAAGGAGAGGGAGGGATTTGCAGAGGAAGCAGGAGGGGCAAGGGTGGCATGGCTTGGGCTCGTTACTGGTGCACTTAAGTGCTCATTTGCATGTGGATTAAAACAACTTTTTCTCCAGAATGAAGTAATGGTTCGCTAAGGTGAAAGGTATTATTACATTCAGCTGTGCTAATCCTACAAGGCAATGTGCCTGGTTTATCAGTGAATTCCTTTGTGAGAGAGTCCCTTTAAATACTTGCACTTTATGCCTCTGTAATACCATGTACTCTCCCAAATAATACATGGATAAAATATGACACATACCTACCTCTCACTGGGAGAGAAAAAAGTAATGCTCTTCCATTTCTCCCCAACAAAATACCCACCACTTGGCTATATGAAGAACATAAGATTTTACTGATAACAATGTATCAGTTGTATTAGTTAAAGTGGTTGATCAGTAACATAAAAAGTGGTGTTTTGTAAGTGTACTTTAATTCTGAAAACTGTACAGATGATCACAGACCCCCTCGCAATTCCAGAAAGCGGTCTTTCCCACATGAGCGCATGTCATTAGCTAAGCCAGCCAAGCTGTTTTCTCTGTCATGGCTAATGTTTCATGCCACCTTGTTCAGGGTTGCCAACCTAAATTTTTATTTTTTTCTGGAAAATGTATCCAAAAATTATGGACAGCACCCATTTTTTTACAGACAAATTGGAAAATTATAAGATTATAAGTAATACATGTCTATAGGTCAGATATTTATGCTGAATACTTTACCAGCATTTACCATGAGCACTAATGAGCAGTAACCTGCTCAAATATCACCAGCCTCAAGAAAAAAATCATGGACACGTAATTTTTGACACTGGACACTGAGTTTCAATAAGAACCCTATTACACTGCCTGATGTTTCGCCAGGATGAACGCTGATCGGCGATAAACACATTGATTGCCACTTGTGTGCATTGGCCTATTATACAGGTCTATGTAAAGAGAATGGGGAGGTAATGATTGCTACTGTAGTCATATTTTCTCCATTCTCCAAGTTCTAATGATCATTGGTAACACATACCTGATTACACAGGGAGATGGATGATAGTCATGTACCTTTTATCCTTATGAAAGATGCAACTCATCTGATAAAGGAGCATTTGCTCTTTTGTTGGTAGATCAGTGGCACAATTGTAAGGGACAATTATAAGTGTTCTTATGAACTCTTGTTCCTGCTAATTGGCCTGAAAATTGTCCAGTCTAATAGGTCCCTTCGTTAAGCTAGTGCAACATTCCCATCAGGCAATCTCCTGCAACATCACAATCAGATTTTTATCCGACAAGCCACTGTGATGTCACAATCCAGGAATGTAGCTGTTGCCATTTCAGATATCACAAGTTAGGGATAATGGCTGTGCTATTACAAATAGTAAGGTGTTATACTCATCCCTATCCTGGTGGACTGGGACATTGGCAAGGGGTTTTCTGGACAGATGTGACTGAGGTTTTTTGCAGCTAGCACCCCACAAGTAAAATTCGTTGTTGGAAATCAAGGACCCCATATACTGTTCCTACAAATGTGTGCTCTATTGTTTTTTGTCCTCCTCTGGCATTATAGTAACATAGTAACATAGTTTATAAGGCCGAAAAAAGACATCTGTCCATCCAGTTCGGCCTGTTTTCCTATAAGTTGATCCAGAGGAAGGCAAAAAAAACCCTGTGAGGTAGAAGCCAATTTTCCCCACTTTAGGGGGAAAAAATTCCTTCCCGACTCCAATCAGGCAATCAGAATTACTCCCTGGATCAACGACCCCTCTCTTGTAACTATAACCAGTAATATTATTACCCTCCAAAAATATATCCAGGCCTCTCTTGAACTCTTTTAGTGAACTTACCATCACCACCTCCTCAGGCAGAGAGTTCCATAGTCTCACTGCTCTTACCGTAAAGAATCCTCTTCTATGTTTGTGTACAAACCTTCTTTCCTCCAGACGCAGAGGATGTCCCCTCGTCACAGTCACAGTCACAGTCCTGGGGATAAATAGATCATGGGAGAGATCTCTGTACTGACCTCTGATATATTTATACATAGTTATGAGATCTCCCCTCAGTCGTCTTTTTTCTAAAGTGAATAACCCTAATTTTGATAATCTTTCTGGGTACTGTAGTCCACTCATTCCAGTTATTACTTTAGTTGCCCTCCTCTGAACCCTCTCCAGCTCTGCTATGTCTGCCTTGTTCACATGAGCCCAGAACTGTACACAGTACTCCATGTGTGGTCTGACTAGTGATTTGTAAAGTGTCAGGACTATGTTCTCATCATGGGCATCTATGCCTCTTTTGATGCAACCCATTATCTTATTGGCCTTGGCAGCAGCTGTCTGACACTGGTTTCTGCAGCTTAGTTTGCTGTTCACTAAAATTCCTAGGTCCTTTTCCATGTCAGAGTTACCCAATATTTTACCATTTAGTATGTACTGGTGACTTGCATTATTCCTTCCCATATGCATAACCGTACATTTGTCAGTGTTAAACCTCATCTGCCACTTCTCTGCCCAAGCCTCCAGTCTATCCAGATCCATCTGTAGCAGTGTACTGTCCTCTTCTGTGTTAATTACTTTACACAGTTTAGTGTCATCTGCAAAAATTGATATTTTACAGTGCAAGCCTTCTACAAGATCATTAATAAATATATTGAAGAGAATAGGGCCCAATACAGACCCCTGTGGTACCCCACTAGTGACAGTGACCCAATCTGAGTATGTACCATTAATAACCACCCTCTGTTTTCTATCACTGAGCCAGTTACTTACCCACATACAGACATTTTCTCCCAGGCCAAGCATTCTCATTTTATATACTAACCTTTTATGTGGTACAGTGTCAAATGCTTTGGAGTCCAGATATATGACATCCATTGATTCTCTGCGGTCCAGTCTAGAACTTACCTCCTCATAGAAACTGATTAAATTGGTTTGACATGACCGATCCCTCATGGAGCCATGCTGATATGGAGTAATTTGCTTATTTTCACTGAGGTACTCCAAGATAGCATCTCTTAGAAAACCCTCAAACAGTTTACCCACGACAGATGTTAAACTTACCGGCCTATAGTTCTCGGGCTCTGTTTTTGGACCCTTTTTGAATATTGGCACCACATTTGCTATGCGCCAATCCTGTGGAACACTCCCTGTCAGTATAGAGTCCTTAAATATCAGAAATAAGGGTCTAGCGATGACATTACTTAATTCTCTTAGGATACGTTGGTGTATGCCATCCGGTCCTGGCGATTTGTCTATTTTAATCTTTTTAAGATGCAGCTCTACTTCTTCCTGGGTCAGACAGGGCACTTTTAATGGGGAATTTACTTTTATATTCTGCATTTCATCTGACAGTTTATTTTCCTCAGTGAATACAGTGGAGAAAAAGATATTTAGTAGCTTTGCTTTCTCCTCATCGCTCTCTGCAGCTCCCCCCTCATTACTCTGTAAGGGGCCGACACCTTCAGGTTTATACTTTTTACCATTTATATAATTAAAGAACATTTTAGGGTTAGTTTTACTCTCTTTGGCGATTAATCTCTCGGTCTCTAGTTTGGCTGTTTTTATTTGTCTTTTACATATTCTATTTTTTTCCTTGTAGTTTTTCAATACTTCCTCGCTCCCCTCCTGTTTTAGTGATTTAAATGCTTTCTGTTTGTCATTTATTGCTTTCTTTACAGCTCTATTTATCCACATTGTTTTTTTCTTGTTCCTTAACCTTTTATTCCCATAAGGTATGTACCTCTCACAATTAGATATCAGGATGTTTTTAAAAATATCCCATTTTGTGGCTGTATTTTTATTTTTGAGTACTTTGTCCCAGTTAGTTAGGCCTATGGCCTCTCTTAGTTGGCTAAATTTTGCTTTTTTGAAGTTTGTATAGCATTGTATCTGTGTGTTCCATTGTTGGGGTTAATCAAGAGGTTACAAGTCTCCTTTTAGGGAGTATCCCGTCTTCAGTTATGATTAATAACCACTCAGATTTCATTGGTGCTCTATATAATTCACATGGCATAGCTTGTGCAGAAAGCCCCTGAGGAGCCAGTGCAGAAGATGGGAGTGGTAGAGGCCCTGATGAGGTTGAGTGTACTTCTTCAGGCTGTTGCTTCCTGGGGATTAGTGCAGTGGAAAGGTGGCTTGAAGAATTAGGCCAGAAGTAAAATATAACAGTCTCTCTTTATCTAGTACAAAATATAACTTGTGGCACTTCCAGCAATATTAAGTACGAAGTGCAGTTTATGGCACTAGAAGGAGGAATGGTGGCTGGTTGTATGGCAATTAATTGTCACTAGAAGGCACTTGAGTCCACTGTGAGGTACAGGCTTGAATTTAGTATGGCCTGGTGCTGACTTGATGGGTGTCTGAAGTGTTTTCCCTCACCGACAGCAGGGTCTGTAAAGCTGAATCTTATTGATCTGCTGACTAAGCTAGCTGAAACTTTTTGGAAAGCCATGTTCTTGACTCTGCCGATCTCCCTGAAGTAAGCGTCTCACAGAAGAAATGGTTAACGTCCCTTGGCGTAGTAGCACAAGCAACTGCTTCCTTCCTCCATACTCTCTAGTCTAGAACTCCCCCTCTTGGCAGGAAGTAGGACCAGCCCACTCTCACCAAAAGGGGAGGAACAGGGTGGTTAGCCTTGTTCCTGCCAACCATTACAACCCATATCTTCTTTTGCTGGAATACATAGCCTAAACACAACATAATATAATACATACTGTATAAAACAATTACAGATACCCCCGGGTCTGGGACACTGCACTGGAAGGTCCTAGGTGTGCTAGGTATGACGGCTGCATCTGCATTGTGCACCTCCTAAAGCTATGCCTCTGCTTTTTACAATAGCCATTACTCTCATGTTGAGCTCTGCATTAGTCTGAATAATACATTTCCTGTCTTAGAAGCTTTTGTATGTTATGATCTTGGTATGACTATTTCCCAGAATTTTCAGTTTGTTTTCCTTTTACACAAAGAACATTTCTGTGAATTTTCTTCCAGATTTTTTACCCTCCCTATTTTTGTTTCTCTGATTTGCTGTTTGCTTGTGTCTCTTCTATGTATGCTATCAATGAAATAAACAGAAATATAACGTTAAGCATTGTGCACATTACATAAGATGGAAACCTACACCAGTTCATATGGAAGCTGCAAGAATAGCATTTGTTTCACATAATGTTATTACTGGAATTACTTACTCCCATTAGCAGTAGGACAATCCTATTATAGAAATTCAGGGCTGTGAGGAATTCATACTCCCTGTTTCCATCCTGCATTTCCAGAGAAGGTTGCAAGATCTATCTCCAAAAACACTTATCATACATCCATAAGCAACCACAGAAACAATACTGCCCTGAGAGTCACTGTCATCGCCCCTATATCTCTGGTGACGCTGGTTTGCTAATTGTAATGTAGCTCCATACAAAAAAATGTAGTGGCTGAGAGTGTAGCTGTGCATGGGAGTCCTTGACCTAGACGAGACAGGAGGTTATGGTATATCCTAACGTATATCTTCACTATGTTGAGAAAACCCTGTTAATAGTACCAACCTCATAGTAGTGCCAATAGGGTTAGTGATATAACAGAAAATATGGGGATGAGAGAAGTGTCAAGCAGTCAATCCCAAATCTAATAAACCAATCCTACCCTTCTTGTAAGGTACACACAGTCCCAAGTTATGTGGGCAAGACTGCAAAGGGTCGATCTACCTACTTACACTCAGTCTTCCATTCACCTTTCACTTGAGGCTGCAAATTGAGCATACATCACACCCCAAACACAGTGCATGCATAGCAAAAATACTGCCACACCAACATACAATGCTTTCAGGCATCACTCTTCGAAATGCTATTGCTTATTAGAGCTACTGATTCACTAAGTAAAAGTTTTATAACTTTGATACAAAAGGTAAAGTGCTTAAAGGGAACCTGTCATCTCCGAAACACCCCCTGAACTAGAGTAAGTGTTGTATAGTGTAAGTGATGCTGAATCCGAATATGTAAGTTTTATCTTCATACTCACTTCCATTCTGACTCTGTGCTCCCACAAACCTGCAGTAAAATGCACTCACTGGACTCCAGTGCTCACTCACATAATGGAGAGGACTCAAAGAAGAGTCCAGTGAATGCATTTTACTGCTGGTTTGTGGGATCACAGCGTCAGATTAGAAATGAGTATGAAGATAAAACTTGCATATTTGTATTCAGCATCACTTACAGTATACACCGCTTACTCTAGTTCAGGGGGTGTTTCGGAGATGACAGGTTCCCTTTAAACAATATAAAAAAGGATAAGATAAAATGGCATACAAATTGCAAACAGCTATAAAATATAAGGAAAGAAAATAACAGTAGACCTAAATCTTATAAATCTTCTGTACCTTGATGCCAGGCAGAGCAAACGGATTCTTACGTACCTCTGTGTTGACTGGCCCTCAGAAAAAATTAACACTGATATATGGTTTTAATCAGGTTTCATATCTTCAACCTTTGGTTAAGGTTTAAGAACCTCCCAGTAAGTTATTAATCAAAAGCATTGGTTATTACTGGACAGTAGGTAATATGAGGGACCTGGAATATTAAATATCTGATTGCCCTATAACTCCTCCACTATAGTAAATCGGGGAAGCTCAGTTTAGACAAATAAAGGTCCATTTGCTGTTGTTTGGAACAGAAACCAGGCTTGGGTATCACATCTCACACTTGGTACTGGTCAAGAGGCAATCCCCTCTGGTTCCTGCAGTAAAAATCTCCTGGATGGTTCAAAAGTGTTTTTTTTTTCTCCAGAAAGTAAACTTTTGTGCAAATTAAGGGTGCCTTCACAGATTTTGTGGCATAAAATTCCGCTTGAAGGCACCCTAACTCTCTTTCCAAAATGAAACCCGAGCCTCTAATGCCGCCAGATGTAAGGTGGCTATTCCTATAAATCAATTCTTGATCTTTTAAACATGCCTTGGAGCAGAACTTGAATAATACCTAAGCCAGTACCTTATCTGCAGACAGCTGTTTTGGACTGATTGCCCCCCATCAGTGCAGAGCAAAGATAACAGGCTTAAGTGGGTGAGAGGCCTTTGTGAGGATTTGTGGAGTAATATTTCTCCTTATTGAATGCGCCTAGTAGGTGTAAAAAGTTGTATAGGCCAGGGAATGCTACGTTAGATTCTGGAAAAAGATATGCAAATTAGTTCTCTTTCCTAAAAGAAAAGAAAGCTGAGTCTTTGATACCACCAGATGTAAGGTAGCTATTCCTATAAGTTAATGTTTGACCTTTTAAACGGGCCTCGAAGCATGACTTAGATGATAACTAAGCCAGTACCTCATCTACAGATAGTTCTTTCTGCTCTGCACTGATGAGGGGCAATCAACTGCCTGCAGATGAGGTACTGGCTTAGCTATCATGCAAGTTATGCTTTAAGGCTTGTTTAAAAGGTTGAGCATTGATTTATAGGAATAACTACCTTGCAACCGGTGGCATCGGAGGCTCAGCTGTCTTTTCTTTTGGGAAATCTAATTTGTATACTTTTTTTCCCAGAGGAGCATATAAGACTCTTTTCACCTACTAGGTACTTTCCATAAGGATAAATAGTATCTCCTGAATCTTTTTACACAGTGACACTTGTCATGTCACCTTTTCATTACACTTCCCATATAAAGTTCAGAACAGATAGCAACATCGTTAAGATCATGCTTTGGGCACTCTTTCTGCCTTTAGTTTGGCAAAACACATACCTCACCCTCCAAATCAATACCCCTGTCAGGCATGTCAAGTGTTGCTCACAGTGAATTAGATTATTCATACCAAATCATCAAGTTCTCCCATATATGTGAGACGTTTTCAGTTCTAATTTGGGGAGGTGGGAAATTAAGTAGTTTCCAAGAGCAGTATAATAGGGAGCCCAGCGAATGGAAAACTAAGGCGCAAACTAATACCACCCAGTATCACTTAGCAAAGTATGGCAGTATTATTTGGGAATTGATTTGCAGTATGATATCAGGAGTTATTTTGATACTATATTATACTGCAGTTGGTTCCTATATTGTGGTATTGTGTGGGCTGAAACTATCAGAAAAACTGTTGAAAATGGCAATCAGAAAGGAACCCTACTTTACTTTTTCACTAATTTTCAATAGAATGGACTGGCGCACATTCTGTTACAAGTAATCTAACTTTTCAGCTGGTAATATTCTATACTACTGTACCAATTTAATGGGATAAAGAGTTGTGGCAATTTCTAAAAGTATCCCCTATCTACAAGATAGGTGATAAGAGTCTATTCAGTGAGGTCTAACTGTTGGCATTTCCAATGATCCCGATCCCATTACTTAGGGGTTCTTTCTCTTCCCTTATGAATGGAGTGGGAGTCTAACTTGCATGTGCAGTGGCCAGGTTTGGGGTGGAGCCAACGTTATACTGCGTCCCCTGGATACTGTCGAGGGATGCTCTCTGGAAGGGATGGTAAGGCATGGTGCACCCCAATAGGAAATAAGTCCAGAAAATCAGGGTCTGTAGTAGACCAGGGTGCTTCTTTACTGGAGGGATTCAGGTGGAAACAATACAGGTGAGGCATAGGGCTGGCTACACCAGTCTCCTCCCTGGCAGAAGAAGGGTTTGATGCCAAGAAAGGCCTGAGCTAGCTGTCCTTCTCTCTCTTAGAAGGCTGGCATCCTGGTAGTCCAGATGGCTCCATGGTCACAGAACTAGTGTCCCATATTCTGTGGCTCAGCGTCCCCATCTAAGCATCTTCTGGTTACTCAGTAGCCTGGCAGAGTCTCCCTTTCAAGCACTGGTCCCTAACTGCAGAACACTAGGGGCTCTGACTGCTCTCCTTATATACAGTTTTAATTGGTCTAGAACCTTCTAATGGGAGGGGTGGAGTGGAGAAGCTCAGTACAAACAGATACATTGTAACACTTTCCGTCTCTTATAGACTTACATTACAGCTTCAATAATACTCAATGGCAATGACACAGCAGTTTTTCCAGACAAAAACAAGTTTCCAGACATAAAAACATAGCTAAATCAGTCACGAGGTCAGCCTGTCTGATTTTGGTGGTAAACAACGTCTGCCTTTTTCCCTCCAAAACTCGCTCTTCTTCAAACTCTGGCAGCTGTGGAAAATTACCAGTTTCTTATTCAAAGTCCTAACAGTCTCTCAGTATTCATTAACCCTTTCCACAGAGCCATGTAAATACAGTGATAATGAACAGGATATATCACAACATACATATAAAATGCAGTAATACAGTAATAAACAATATAAGTTAACCCTTTCAAAGTAAATTTTTAAATTTGCATAGGGGAAATAGGCAAATGTCCACAAATCTCCAAATGTCAAAGTACCCCCTTATTCAGGGCATTGCAAGTGCTGCTGCTCTAGCCTTCTTTATGGTACTGCCAGAGATTAGTAAGCAATGCAATTTCCAGAGGTTCCATAGTAAATCATTGGAGTTGTAGCGCACATGTTAAAATGCAACTCCATTCACAGAGGGGTCCTTTTTTCATAATCATGGGGGTCCAAGAGGTCAGAAACTTTCCGTTCAGACTCTTATGCCTTATCTACAGGATAGGGCACAAGTTTATAACTTATAAATCCAGTGTCGGACTGGTCTGTCTAGGACCCACCACTAAAATTTATTTTGGGGGCCCATCATATAGATACAGCTGAATATTACCTGCTTACACAGCAGCAAACAACAGCAAGACATTACAAGATGATTGATTATGAGGGTTCCTGCAGAGACTTTGAGAAGGCAGGTCTCTGGGAAAGGAGGATACTGGCTGGCTTGCCTCTGTCTGCCTAGAAGTCATCTCAGCCACATGATGGGTTCTATAATATTAAACTGGGGAGTTTCTTAAATATTCTACCCATTTTTTATATGAACATAGGCTGGTTGTGGTGCTATACACTGCCTAGCTATGTTTAGTGTAGTACATCTACTGTGCTTTGTGCCACTTGTGCAGCGAGTGGATGACAAGGGACCCACCTTGCTAAGGGGCCCACTGGGGAATTCACCTGTACCCCTGTGGGCCAGTCTGAGCCTGAGTAAAATTATTATCGCCAGGGATCATTTTAGGACAGAGCATACCAAGTGAACAACCTTATATAAAAAATAACCTTATATAAAAAATATTTAGCTATTTATAGTGGAGAATGCCAGAACATTGCCTTTAGGAGGTAATATGTAACAGTAATATATTATTCATAGTAATGTAATTGTTAATTTGTCAGGTCTTGTTTTAAAATGGCAAACACTTATGTCTTTTGCTCTTTTACATATATATCCACTTTTCATATTGCTCACGGATACTATCAAAATTAGTTTTTACTGCAGATTTAATTAGGAAGTATTTCATTAGCCTATGTATTTTGAGGCATTGCAACGGTGAGGAGCAAGTACCGGTATAAAAGTAATTGTCTTCACATGTTGGTTAATAATAAGCTATCATTCATGTGGGTGGACTGATTATATATTATACGCAGACAGGATGCTTTGATGTTATCTGTAATAGCTTACTGCGTTAACACATATTTCAGGTTTTCTATTGAATTTCTGCTCATGCATAGTACATTGTTTGCTTGTTCGTCTGGTAATCGGCTACACCTTTACACAGGACAATTATTGGGAACAAGTGTTCCTACTAATGCTAATTTCCAGCAATTGCCCCAGTCCATGGCCAGTATAGAAGATTCCTTAGTGGTGTTGTCAAGTTTACATTTTGGTGTATCACTCTTCGTGTGTGGCAGAAAGTCCTGTGCTCGTTTTAGCCATGTCACATGTACTGAAACATTTTTCTTCCATCTTGGCCACCATGCATGGCTATAATGAGATCTCGAATAGAGATGTATGGAGATGAACATCAATACCAGATACAGCAGATAGACAGGAGTGGTGCTCATAGTCAACTCTTCCCAACGGCAGGATATTGTGAAATGTCAATCAAAAAGACCCAAAATGATGTCACTATCATTTTGGGGTTACAGATGCCATACCCCATCAACATGAAACAAGGGACAAATCCATCTGACAGGCTGTAGGAGCAAATGGTTGAAAAATTCCAAGAGGAATTATTTTTTAATAATCTTTCTTTATTGCCGTAGCGCAAATTTTTTCCCGTAATACCAACATTTTTACGATATGTATCATGGGACTGACAAGTGAGTCTGAAGACTGCGATGTTTATTTAGTAAATATTTCCTAATTTAGTCATACTGCATCCACATGACCAGTACTTATTCACTTTCACATGACATTTACATTGCTGAGAAATTAAAATGATCCAGCCATATCTATTCAGATATCAAGTACAGCTGTTAATGCGATAAAATATGACATTTATCTGTAAAGATCTCTTGATATAAATTCATATACCATTCCAACAAAAATAAGCTTAAAATACTACAACATTTCTATAAAGTGCTCAACAGCGACATCCTCAGAAATGGCTTAACTCTGCAATTGTCTAGAAAACTAATTTCCAACCTGTTTACAGTGGGAAAACCATTGTCCTGGGGCAACTTTATGCCGTTTGATAGTTTACCTGCCTTTAATCAGTTTGCTATTCCAACTGTAAAAATGACAGCTATTGCTGTTTATATCTTCCAACTTAGGAAATACCTGACCAGGTTTCAAGAAATTCGAGGACCAGAGTTTTTGAAATAAATAATAATATACGGTGGAGGAACAGGGTAATTTTCAAAGAGTGTAGTTGAACAGGGCTCACAAAAGGACTGAGTTGATTATAGACTGTTCACGAAAGCAAACTGCCTGGATGGGCCACCTGCATAGACTCAAAAAACTGCACCAACAGTGAATTGTCCACTCCCTAGCTTACCCTCAATTTCTTCAAAGCAGACAGTACCAGAAACATATCCTCAAGATGATAGGTGTCATGAAAATTGGGTTCTCAAAAAAAGAAAACATTTGGACAATACCTTCTCCCACACAGTAAAGAAGTGTTGCATTAGGAGGGGTAGGGAAGTACCACAAGGTTGCAGAAAAAGTTCCACAAACGGAAAAGAACACAGTGCTAAGGGACCAGGAACTGTGGGTTCATCATGAAGAGAAGCAGGGGGTCAGCATATAATGGAAGCTTATGGTGCTGAGACCCAATTTTAGGGTTAGAATCAAATGCAATAGCAAAGTGTCACTGCTATTGCTGGCAGGTATTATGTGTTATATTATACAACCAGAACCCTCCATGTATGGAGTGAGCTCAAGTTGTGAGCTCGCTCCATACATCCCCTGCATGGTAATTCCATACATAGAGACAGACTGGCCATAGACCCTCCAGAGAAACTTCCTGGGCCCCATTTATAGCTGGCAGCCAGGTAATGGTCTGATGTTCCCTGGGAATGTCAAGAAACTATTTACCTGTCCTGTGCCCTTCTGACTCTAGAATTCAACTGTAAAATTGCCATACTGAGGTACCTGGAGTAGGAGGGCAGAACAAGGGAGCTGATGTTGGTCATCACAGAGGGACAGCTTCTGGGGAGGTATTTTATGCTGCTGGGGCATTATTTTGTGCTGTACTGTGGTATTTGGCTCTGCTGGGGCAGTTTTTTTTTCAATATGGTATTGCTGCCCCCATCTAATTATGTTGCCCTGCTTTCTGTCTCTTTTGATATGTGTTTAAAAATGTAGGTACACATTAAGAAAATCAGCGCTTATTAGACCAAGCACCGGGACTATTAAATTCCCTCTGGTTAGGGTACGGCTGCATAGTCAGGTCTCTACATGAAGTTTTGTAAGCCAAAATCAGGAGCGAATGTGGCCCTACACAAAGACTTCTAAACATGATCATTGGGAACTGATTTTGGAAACGGGACATGTTAGAAAACTTAGCATGCATGTGGGGCCTACATTCCCTGAATTTAATGGAGGCCAGTACGGCACCAGCAGAGGTAGTATTTAGTGTAGGTTCCTGTCCTAAAGAGATCGCTTTGACGCTGGCGGAGAAGCGCAAACAATTATATTTGCCAAAATATAATATATTTATATAAAATATATTTGCCAAGAATCTTGCATTTCTAAAGTAGTATTATATAAAAAAATGCAACAGCACTCTGCGAACACAGACAATAAAATGAGTCCATACAATACTGCTAGAGATGAGCGAATCTATTCGCCGCTTCGTAGATTCGTATTGAATCTTGGGATTTTTCAGCTGCGAAGAGAATCCGAATATTAGGTGATTCGCTTCGCTTTTGTACGCATTCACTATGTAGTGTGTCCTATAAATTATACGCTATTCTACGTATAATTTAGTTACTCTATACACTGTCGCATACGAATTCAGTTCAGCGATGCAGACTTTTCCCTGGTAGTTACTTTATACGCTGTTGCATACGAATTCAATTCAGCGATGCAGACTCCTCCCAGGTAGTTCCGCCCCTTTCGCCAGCGCGGGAGGATGACGAGGCAACTCAGGAAATTAAGTTGCGCATTCGTGCACCTCATCCCTTTTTCCCCCTTTTCAGGTTATTTGGGGAGCCCCTTGAAAGAGGGTTTTTAAGGAACCTTTGCTGCTTTTTTTTTACCCATTTGGATTACAATTTTACCTATGTGGATTACAAATTGCTACTGAGTTTCTGCTCCAGTTCTATGACAAGCGTCAGAAGAAAAGAGACTTAAACGTGTCCGTGAGCATACTAGGTAGGTGATATTTAAAATTTTTATATTATACCTATAATAATGTATTTGCACTTTACCATATATATGTCTCGAATATTCGCTCTGCCTCTGAGGAGTGCACGCCGCGGCCTCTCCTCGTACGTGCCTGCGTATTACGTAATCGCTTAGACAATAGTACACTGAGATTCGTAAGCTATTTGTACGCTCATGCGTACGTCTTCTAAGAAGTTGCGTACATTTTGTAAATGAACGTTCGTTATTAGTGAGCGAATGTTCGCTAATAGCACATAATAACGTATATTTTGTACGCAAATACAACAAATCTATTCGTCGAATATACGAATTTTAGGAAAAGTTCGGCGAATGTTCGGCGAATAATTTTTTGAATGATTCGCTCATCTCTAAATACTGCCATACTCACTATCTACACGATAGTACAAAAATTATCTGTGCCCGTCTCCCATACATCAAGGCAATCTCTTTAAGACGGGAACCTAAAACTAAACGCCATAGTCACTAAGTGCCATAGCAGCCTCCATTAACTACAGAGGATGCAGGCTCCACATGCATGCTAAGCCAACATTATATTGTACCTCTTATGGTGCTAAAATGGCCTCCACTGATTTCAGGGGATGCAGGCTCCACATGCATGCTGAGTAGTGTTGAGCGAGCATGCTTGGCCGAACTTGCTGTTCGGCCGAGCATGCCTACGCTCGGGTCCGCTCGGTGTTCGGTCGAACACCGAGTGTACTCGAGCGCAATGCTCGAGTCTCTTTCCCGCATGTTTGTTCGCTGCTACGCAGCGAATAAACGTGCGGGAGAGTACTGGCATTCACTGTAATGTTGATTTGTACGCTAATGCTACGCATTGTATGCT
Source organism: Rhinella marina (assembly GCA_900303285.1). NCBI lineage: Eukaryota > Metazoa > Chordata > Amphibia > Anura > Bufonidae > Rhinella > Rhinella marina. The sequence goes on from ONZH01027621.1 coordinate 29,800, forward strand.
AATGCGTACAAATTTGTATGCTAATGCTACGCATTGTGCGCTAATGCGTACAAATTCAGTTAATTAGCATACTTTTACATGTGAAAGGAGTAAAAAAGGAGAAGTCGCGATTCTGACCTTTTTCTATTAACTAGACACCCTCCCCTCTTCCGAGCGAGGCGTACCCGGTTTAGTCCCATTGACTAACATTATGCTCCAGAGCACCCGAGCATACGAGCACAGTAATGCTGAGCCCACACAATATGACAATATGACACAACAATTAGGTATCATATTGTGTGGGCTCAGCATGCATGTGGAGCCTGCATCCCCTGAAATCGGTGGAGGCCATTTTGGCACCATAAGAGGTACAATATAATGTTGGCTTAGCATGCATGTGGAGCCTGCATCCTCTGTAGTTAATGGAGGCTGCTATGGCACTTAGTGACTATGGCGTTTAGTGTTAGGTTCCCATCTTAAAGAGATCGCCTTGATGTATGGCAGACGGGCACAGATAATTTTTGTACAAAATTATTTGCCAAGAATCTCACATTTACAATGTAGCGCTAGTATCGTGTAGATAGTGAGTATGGCAGTATTGTATGTACTCATTTTATTGTCTGTGTTCGCAGAGTGCTGTTGCATTTTTTATGTTTTACTTTTCTATTTGCAGCCATGTGACGTGCACCTGCATACTTGGATGTGTTGACTGACCCCCAGTTTTTCTTATAACGTAGTATTAGCATTGGTACCTTTTCTATAGTGAGTATGGCACTATTGTATCTACTTTGTTATTTGTTTGCAGCATGCTGTTGCATTGTTTCTTTTTGCTTTTATATTACAAAGCGACCTACAGGTGGCACTAGAGAATCAGTTTCCGTCTTTCTGGAGAGAGCTAATTTGAATGCTTTTTACCATGGAGCATTGCCTGGTCTGCACCATACACCATCTGGATCACCTCAATGAGAACAAGAGCATGGATCAAATTGTGAAGTCTTATTAAGGGAAGCTTGTTAGTAATGTTTTATTTGTTAAGGCTACCTGCACTTGGGTAGAGGTTTACAGACAGAAAATCCACAAAAATATCCTTGTGGATTTCTGGGCATATTCACACCAAAAAACGCATGTGCAGCATGTGCTTTTTCCATAGATTGTACCCTTCCATTGACAAGGGTAAAATCTGCACAAAAGAACATCACAAAAAACGTACGTGCTGTGGATTTCAAAATCCTCTTGGGAAGTAAATTTCCACAGAACAAAAAAGTAAAGTGTACATACACTTTTCTGCTACTGTATTATGCTGCATTTTTTCTACATCAGAATACATAAGGAAAAAATGCAAGTAATCTGCAATGTGTGCAGATAGCCTGAGGGTACCTGCACATAGGTGCGGGGTTACTACCGGAAATTTGCCCAAATTTTTATGCGATTTTCTGTGCATTTCCACAATAAAACCGCACCAAAAACCACGTTTTACTAGTTTTTTTGCTGATATCACTGTTGCATTGAAACAGGGTGAAATTCCACACAAAAATCACAGAAACAATTGGCATGCTCAGATTTCAAAATCCACACGGTAGGTCAATTCCCAGAAGGAAAAAGCAAAGTGTACGTGGGATTTGTCTAATCTCATACACTTTTCTAGTACTGTATTTTGCTGCGGTTTTTCTGCATGAGAATCTCCGCGAGCATAAGGTACCCTTCACAATTTACTTCGCCTTATACTAAGATACAAAAATCAATTCCAATATTTATCAAGAAAGTTTTAATTCAATGTTTATTTCTTTATTTGGACAATAAGTAAATAACATGTGAAATGAAATTGAGATCTTTTCTTCTGTCTACTCTAAATATCACTTGAGAACTGACTCCCAGACAGTGAGCTGAGAACAGACCTGAATTCAAACATACCTCCCAGCTTCAACAGTAATATGAATATTTAGATTAGTGGAAAATGACACTTCAGCTCATGTTCCAGTTCTGCACAGCTCAGTCAGCAGACTTACGCATACAAATAACTGACAACAGCAATTCCAAAACAACAAACACCACAAAACCCTGCCACCCAGAATAATAAAAGATATAGTTACATGCAAAAGGGCATGGTGAGCATTTTTTGTTAAAGGAGAAATATCATTGCATACTTGAGAGCATATACAGCTTTGGGCATACAAAAAGAAAAAAAGCTATGCTAAACCTTGAGGTTTTATTTCATTCTGGCATTACAAGTAAAACATATAAATCAATCAATCAATAAATAAATAAACTTTACAAATAGTCTTAATGAAAAAATCTCCTACCATTCTGTATTTCACTGTTACATCTCCATGGTTACAGACTACAAATACACCCTGTGTAGTCTGATCCTGCAGCCATTCCCACTTTAATGTGTTCCTATTTGCTGAATTTCAGTTAGCAAGGGATTAGATGAGAGTATGGTTGTGGGCTCTAACTATACATAGGGGTTATTAAGCTTCCTTCTCAGTTGCGTTATTGCTCTCCTGCAGGCTGTTCTGGCAAAGAAGGGTCTGCCGACGCTCTCTGCATCCGGCATTGCTGGATAACTTTTACTTTTACTATAATGGGATCCTGTGGAGATCGAGCCTATATCTACCAAATATGCTTGGATTCAGATGGAAAAAACATTGCATGCAGCGTTTCTTTGTCCGGCCGAATCCAGCATCTCTGTTGGTTCTCCTTTGGATTATAGTCAATGGGGCTAGTAGGCGTTGCAGTAACAAACCTGTGGCCCCATTTTATTCAAAATGGAATTTGCTATTTATTCAAACTGATGATTAGGTGTTCATAGCACCAATGGGGCAGGCTTAGCCCCTTGCAGCACTGCTTCACCACCACCTTTCCCTCTTTCTCCCTGCTCTTTAGTGATAGGACCAGACATCCTCTGTGTCTTCCTGCTTGGCCTTGTAATCCCAGAGAATCCATTGCCACACGCGGACCTTACCCAGATGCTGAGATCCAAGTTCCTCTTGTGACTGTTGAATCTGCACATGCACAGTTCAGATCTCAGCATCAGGGAAAGTACTCTTCCATGCAAGAAGACAGTGAAGATACCTGGTCCTGTCAATCAAAAGGATGAGGGAATGGTTAAGGGAGAAAGACAATGGTGAATCAGTGCTCCAAAGGGCAAAGCCTCCCCTTGGTGCTCTGAGCACCTAAGCATATTTAGTAAAGTGAATATTTCCATAAAAAGGGGCTACAAATTTGAACTACTAAAGGATGACTTAACTCAGCATGATCAACCCTAACAGACTGTATGCCTTGCTTAATAGGGTTGATCATGCTAATAGATTCTCTTTGATTTGTATCTAAAGATTGTCATCTTATGCTCCAATAGGTCAATAATATGAAATTACTCTTCCTGAGAAGCAAGGCTTCTAGAGAAATCTGCAATGGAAGTCACTTGATCTAGCGATAGGATCCATCAGGATGTGGATATATCAAAGATGTTGAACATGGAATGCTCCTTTAATATTGTGTGAAGCAGACTTACAAACATGATTTTCAGAGGCACATATACTCAGAAACTAAATTGCTACAGACTGAAATGGCTCCAGCCCCATTAAATTTTCATGGGGTGCACAGCACTGGATTCTGAGGTGGCCTCACCTAGGGCAGGCACAATCTTTCTCTGCCAGACACATTGTTAAAATACTTTCACTTGTAAACAAGAATTAAGGATTTGTTGGAAGGAAAAATCCAAAAAGGTATTGTAATAGAATGCAGCTGTTCAGTATTGAAGTAAAGGGAATTACATTCTTCCACCTCTGACAAGGTGGCGTCCAGACATCAGAGGTTCAGAGGTTGCTAGTATCCATCTACCCCCTGAAGAACCAGTATACATATATTCTGGGGAAACGCCGGAACGTCGGGACATTTTTTTTAAGTTTGGGATCCTGTTGTAGGATCATGTGCCCCCTGTCGGCGTGGGTGCTCTGCTTTTAGGCAGGGGTAGGTGAAGGAAATTGAAGGGACAGTAAAATGACTTGTCCCGCTTCTGGATTTCTTAGGATACCATGATCCAACTTCTCAAGCTGAACCAGGAAATGTCAACTAACTCCTCACATGACTGAATCGTGAGTAATGATGCTATGTTGGCACCTGAACCCCTCCGTGTGAGGCATACATACTTACTTTCTAGGTTTCAAGTATCACTGTAGTGACTTAGGACCCAATCTATAATTCTTTTATTGGGATTTATGCATTGATATTTAAGCTTGTGTGGGATTTATAGTATTTTAGTGAAGGTCACACTTTAAGGGGGTGTTTTCTTTTGCATTTCCGTAATAGAAGAATTAGGAATTTGCTGCAAAAAGGTATTGTAATAAAACGCAGCTGTTCAGTACTGAAGTGAATGAAATGACATTCTTCCACCTCTGACAATGTTCAATGAGGAGCAAGATACCTGATATTTCTCTCTGTCTGTGTATCTATGCATATGCTGAATGGCAGTGATCCAACAGATCACTGCTAAAGAGTTAAATGTTGTGATTTATTGCCTAAGCATTCTTATGGTAAAGTGTTCTTTTCTAACTTGCGCACTATGAATCTTAAATGGTTGTCAAACAAATGTAGTGCAGTTGCCAAGGTGATGGGCTGGTTCAGCCACCATGCAAGTGAGTGTCTAGCTATTAGAGATAGAGGCAAGACAAGGCTAGTGTGAGCTGTTGCAAAGTAGGCCTCAAGAGAAACGTAGTCCAGGGAACCTCTGCCAGCCCCATCTACATCGGTACTCATGCCTTGCACCCATTTACCTACTGTAACATGAAGGACTCCCCTTCCAACTCCAGACAGGAGCCCAAGAAAGTCAAGGTGTGCCCCACGGAAAGAAGGTGTGTGCTCTCCAACCACTGAATGTTTGACCCAGGGAGCACTAGAGGGAGAGGGAATAGCCACTGTGGGGACTACAGCCACCCTCATTACCACGGCCACCACTCCCATCTTCTCCAAGTACTTCCACCATATCTCCTCTGTGGGTCTGCGCACTGCACATAGAGTTTGTTATTTGCATATAATAAAGTTCCTGTCATTCTAAAGAATAAAATATTAAGTTCTGCCATATATTTAGGGGAAGTATGCGATACCACATGAGTTAGGCTATGTTAATATTTGTTCTATGGCTTCCATTTAAACCGGAATTAACAACTTTCTGTTGAATCCATCTCATAATGGAAACTGGCAGAACCCAACAGACCCCACTTACATATACCGGGGTCCATCACCCCATTGACATATAATAGGGTTGATCAGATGTCACCAAGAAGAATAAAGTTACATACCTTACATTTTCTCCAAAGCATTTTGTCTTGTGAAATAACACAAATCTGCATATATGGATGTGCAATGATATACTTTTATTTATATCCAGATGCAGAAGAGTGGAACTCTTCATTTGAAACAGACCCAATGGTTGCTATGATCAAACTTCTGCCTGTAGAAAGAAAGGCCGAGTATTTGTGTAAGTCACAGGTGAGTCTTTTTAAAACACCTGATCTGAAAAAAATGTAACTGCAACACAACTAAATACTGGAAATAACAGTACAGAGCAGGAAGAGTCTATGTATGTGTTTTTGCATGCTCAGTGACTGGGTGACCAAGACTGTCAAGACCATAGCCTTCAACATGGTTGATAGTGGTTGTTGCTTCTTTTCAAATCAATCTACAAGTGAAATAATATACAGATTAAGAAAAGAGGAAAATTCAAGACTGGCTAGAGGCTCAGTATATGAGGTTACAATGATTTTTACATCGAAGAGTGAGAATTTTATGTGTTCACTATACTGGTTTGGCTTTAGGCTATCTCTAAGCACATTATCCTGGCAGTCCCCTGGTTTTCACCCTTTAACAGATACTGCAGAGGAGCCACTGGGCCACTACCTGTTGAGATAGTGTGGTTGGCAGCTGACACGTGTGCGATGCACAGAGGGATTAGGCAATATTCGTAGTCAAAAAGAGGCCGAGGTCAGAGCAGGCACAGTTCATGTGTATCCATGAAAATGGTCCGAGGTCAGGAAAGGCAGCAAAGGTACAATACAGTAGTCAAGCAATAGTCAGAGCAGGCAGTGGATAATCAGAGTTGATAAATAGGCAGAGGTATGCTACATGGACAGACAAACAGATAAGCACACCTTCCCTGGAACATTAGCACACAAAACACATGTAACCAGCCACTGGCTGAAAGCAATGCCATTTTTTAACCCTCTGTGCTACTTTTGTTTTTAATTTTAGACAAGTAGGAAGGGCATCAGAGTTTTTCATGACCTAATATTGTTTGAGCCTATGTGATGTTCTGTACAAGATATTTACTGTTGTGATGTAATGTTTCCAACATTTGGAATTTTTGATTTTTAATTGAATAAGTTAATTCTATTTTTTCATGTTTAGAATCATTTGGATAGAAAACTTAGTCTTTACTTTGTGCCTTCAAATGACAATTGCAGTAAATCCAAAACTAGGAGGTTGACACTAGGTGAGTCAACTGTAAGATAGATAATATTTGTGGACCATAAATTTCATCCACAAAAATGGGATGATACGTATATGTGAAATTGATACGTTTATAAATAATATTCATCATTCTACTTAAACAGGTTGGACAAACCAGTGCCGGGTGCGTGGCTTCAGCATACCACATGTCTTGCTATTCTCTATGTTTCTAACTGGGGCGGCCTCACACCATCAGATGAGATCGCTTTAAGTTCTTTGTACTTTTTGTCCTCTTGACGTTTTTTTCTTGTGGGCCTGGCACCATTGGCTGGGTCTGCATCTTTATCGCTACAAATTTGCTATACTGTCTCCCTCTCATCTTAGTACCAGTGCTCCTGATAAGGCAGGGGATACTGCAGAAATGTGTTGAGCATGAGGGTAGTAGTTAAAAAAAGGTGTTGTATAGTGACAGAAGCTATTCTTAAACAAAGGTTTCAAGAAGTGAGATATTTGGACATTTATAGTTTCTCAAGCTAGGGGATATTTGAGTTAGTTATCATCATCACCCAGGGAGGCTTTAGATACTAGATTCCTAAAATGCTAGCAACATTGTAATGAAATACTCGATACACTTTTGAAAGACAAGCTATTTTGTGAGCCTCCCCAATTCAGATAGTGTGCATACATGGGGACCAGTAGTCAAGAGCAATATAAGACTCCATGATTTTATACTTACCTTTTCTTTAGCTGGGAGAGCTGACAACTACGCCTTCCGGACCAGAGTGTTCCTAACAGTGTATGTGGGGGATATATGATGTTGGACCCACGGATATTATGGATCTGGTGTTCATTGAGAGCATAATGATGGGCATATGGATATAGAGATGCATTTCCTCCACATCGCATCATATACATCAGTGACTTGAAGGTTTTGCCTGGGATACGCAGGGCACCTGCCCCTGTTTTAAATGAGATATTAAATAAAATGCTATTATTTAGATTTTAGTATCCAACCAGGCAGTGACTCGTATTTAGTGATATTTGGATACCTACCTGTTTCATCTTTTTTCCAGTGGTTTCTTTTACTAAAACAGGTTGACCCAAGACTTAAAGGGGTTGTCCTGCCATTTATATTGATGACCTGTCATCACGATAGGTCATCAATATCTGATCGGTGGGGATCTGACTCCCTGCATTCGCACTGATCAGCTGTTTGAAGAAGAGGCGACATTCCATGGAATGCTGCTTTCTCTTCACTACACTATGCATTGTCTCCTGTGGAGTGATGTCATAATGTATTTAACAGTACTCATTACTCAGTACTTGTCATTACATTGCACCACCGTAACTTCCGAGATGATGAGCAGTGTACTGAACATGAAGCAGTGCTCTCATGAAGTGCCACCTCCTCTTCAAACAGCTGATCGGCAGGGGTGTTGGGTGTCAGACCACCGCCGATCAGATATTGATGACCTATCCTGATGATAGGTCATCAACATTAATAGCAGGACAATCCCTTTAAATGCATCCCTTATCCACAGTACAGGTAATAAGTGTCTGATAGTTGGGAATTTCACTCTTGGGACCCCCACTAATTACAAGAACCAGACTCCGGTCCTTCTTTATTAATGGCATGGAGGAGAAGCGTGTGCACTGGCCCTCTCCATTCATCTCCATGGAGCTGCCAGAGCACTGTACTCAGCATCTCACCACTGAGGGGGATATGACCTTCCTATTCATGATTAGTGGGAGTCCCTGCAGTCTGACCCCCACAGATCAGATACTGATCCTCTATCATGCTAAAAAGGATTAGTTAAATCTTGGACAACCCCTTTAATATTATAAGCTAAATATTAGATATTTGATTTTTGGATTAGAAATTTCCATTTTACAATTTTATTTTAGTCAATATACACTTGTGTAAAGCAACAATAGGAACTATTGAAGAGATGTCATTGCTTACTAATTGATGGTGGTCTTATCTTTGATAGTCTTACCTCTGGGACTCCCACCACTTCTAAGAATGAAGGTTTAGAATTGTTGCCCTAGTCAAAGCTTTCCGCCACATAGCTCATCCTCTGGACTCTCTTTACTCCTCGGCTACTGTACCACAGGCCTATTCAGTTAGATGAAGCTGTGTTGCAGTACCCTGCACAGGGGGTGGCTGGGAACAATACTGGCAGGGAAAACTGTGAAAGATCACAGTGCTAAACCAATGAGGAGCCCTTTCATTTTTGCCGCAATTTTCAGGGATAATATCCCACAAACAACATGCTAAATTTTTCAATCTAGCACTTGGATCTGAATAATTTTGTACTTGCATGTAATTAGAAAATTTAGTATAGCCACTGAACTGTTCAATAAAATGTATCTATATAGCGCCACCTGCTGTTCTTTTTCTTATTTTTCCATACACATCATTGAGGTGGTCACATATGCTCAGTTCTATCATTCAACTGCCACCAGCCATATCTTTTGATAGAAGTTGTGACAGTTACAAGTAAGGAGCTGCAGCAGAAAGCACAAATCCCCTGAGAATGGACACATCCCCTTAGCTGGGAACCTGGCAGAGCAATTGGAGCAATAAATGGGGAAATCTCTGAGCCATGTGTGGTACATGGCGGGTTCTTGCTTTGTTAGAGTCATGTATTACTTTAACCAAGTAAGATGTTATTTCTTTAATATTAATAAATGTGTCTACTTTGCAGCCTCGTACCACCCAATCACTACAGGTGAAGATAAGAATAAGGTAAGATGCAATACATGAGATAAAAATTGAAGTCAGTGATAAAAGCTCATTAAGTAACTAAATAACATACCAAGTGGTGGTCTAAGACTTGAGTCTGTGCTGACATCTGTATCAGATGGCAGTGCAATCTATATGAATGGGGCAAGCTGCAAAGCAGGTGATGACCCATGCCAGCACCCACCATTCTTAAGCAGGGAACCCAAAAAAGAAGTTGTAGAGGAAAGGACGGGAGACTCTTTTTTTCTTTTTTGGCTTAGCATACCCCAAAAGACGGCTATAACTGCTATCTAGTCACATGACTAATATGATTTAATATGATAATGTAGCAGATAATGAACTACAGTAAATCTGGGGAGCCCAGAGGACCCCCAACAAAAAGCAGAATAGGATTACATTTAAAGGGGCTTTCCAGAAATACAGAGCTTTGAACAAGTGCCCAAGTCCTTCCTATGTAAACAGAAGATTCACGCTTATCTTCTGCCGGCAGTTCTAGTCCTCAGCGTTGCCTCTGCTGTGTCTAAGTTCCATTCTCCAGCTCTGCATGAGCATAGTCACAGACTCCACTGCAGCCAAAGACTGGCTTCAGCGTTGATGTGGCTACAATCTCCCACTATACACAGTATAGTTCAATGTACTTTATATCATTTGAAGGAGGCACATAGCATTGTGAGAGAGACAAATAGCCAATAGGTTTTGGGATCTACTGAAGTTCAGTTATCCACTTAATGAGTCTCAGGTTCAAAAGAGATTAAAATAGTGACCATGGCATACAGTAAAATGTAAGTTTTCACATACTGTAACAAGAGTAAGACCTTTAGGACTATTATTGAAAATCAATCCTTATCTTTCCTTTGGGACACAGTGGTATTTAGTTTAAGCAAATAAAAGTTATTCACTTTCTATATTTTATTCCTGATAGTTTTCATCATCTCTTCTTGTTGTCGTTCAATAGAAACCATCATTATAAAGAGTACCTACACTGTTCAAAATAAGCTAATGTGTATGTACATGAGTAATAGCACTATAATACCAACTGCAGGCTCCATCTCTAATTCTCCATTTTCCCTAGGGTATTGCATAGAGACTAGAGACGTATACCTCCCATACACTATACACGGAGAAAACAGGAGATTCTGCTCTCTTACACTCTCTTACAAACTCACTTAGTAACAGCACCATATAATTCATTATATAAAAGTACTAAGCAGTACTGACGTGAATAAAGCACTTGGGGTGGGATAGAAAACTCGCTATTATCTGCAACAACACGTGTCTCTGCTTCTTTCTCACTCTACCACTTCCATTGACTGTGTGTTTCTCTGCTTCTCTCTCACTCTTCTCCTCTTCCTCCTCCCCCTTTCCTCTTCATAGCCTTCTATGGGTTGCATGTTGTGTGTGTTTCCTTGCAGTTCCTCCCCCTCCTCCTTCTCTCTATTCCCCTCTCCATAGACTTCTATGGGAAGCATGTAACGTGATCCCTTAGTGAGCTGACAGCCCTTCTTGGGCAATTTATTAGAGGATTTAGTGTGATTGAACACTTCAAAAAGGTAGCTACAGAAAGTACAATGGAAAGTTCTATTTCCTTTTTCCTATAGCTATTTGCTGAAACTAGAATGCCCCTTCTGAAACCAGAATGCCCCGTGAAAGCAATGTTAGCTTCAAATAAAGTGCCTCTCACATTAAATGAGAAAGTTGAGTCCAAACAAAAGTGTAGCTGGATGAATACAGAGCCTTATGGTCAGCATCCAAGCATTCGGTGCTTTGGGTCAAACTACTGGATCACATCCATCATACACAGTTCAATGTCGCCTCCAGACTGCAGTTAACCACATGCCCTGAAAATGATTCATTAGATTAGGACAAGGCAGCGTGATCTAGTTACGGTTTCATGTTCCGCGATACTGGGCCAAAATTGCCTAAGCTACTGTAAACACTGTGGGTGGTGAGCACACCAGCTCTTGTATCTTTCTCTTAACAGAAATGCTATCAAGTGAAACAATTTCATCCTTCAAAAACAGACATCAACAAATAGTAACAGTAACAAGAACACGGAATAATAACTGAATATATCTAGTTGTCTACTGGGTATCCACTGACCAGATGGCTATGAAGACTCAGTTGAGGGTCTTTCTCGAAAACCTCCTGAAGCAAAACTTATCAAACCTTTTTATAAATCTTTGGAATATAATGAAGCACAAAACATATAGATGAATCTTTCTTAGACTAGGTAGACATACTATGATCTAGAAAATTCCAATAATTAAGCCACAATCAATGTCAAAAATTTGCTTTGCACAAGCCTTTGCCATAACCATAAAAGCTGGATCTCAAGTTGGATTTCTTTTGAATTGTACCATGGAATCCCAGCAAACTGTACAGCTTTTTTAAATGTCCTGCTGACTTTCACACCCAAAAATGAAGGGACTACAGTATGAAGTAGAGCAAGCATGTCAGTGGGTTACCCATAATGCATCAAGGAAAACAGATTTTATTACTTCAGTGTTTCTAAAAAAAAATTAAAAAATGAGCGACTTTGCAAATACTTTTGAGTAATATCCCAACCTTCTTCTGTCTTCAGCTCCTGTGTTGACCTATATTTCCCTATGACTACAGACTACAAAAAAAACTCTATGTAGTCTTATCCCACAGTCATAAACTCAATGCATTACCTATTTCTTGCTAACTTATCAAATATGTATACAATAAGAAAGACCTAGGGGCAGATGAAAGGGAGTGTGACTGCAGGATCAGACCATACAGGGCTTGCTTGTAGACTATAACCATAGCGAACCCACAGGTCTACAGAGGAGCTACAGACTATACAGGCTATCTTAGACCTTCACCAGGTTTATCACAGTGGCTCACATTGGATGATAAAGTTGGTACATTACACATTTGTCTAGCTCTATACCAACTATTGGTTGGCTTACTTTGAAACATAATTTCAGTCCAGAATTGTGGTGTAATTTGCTGCAAAGTGTTGCATAATAGGCCCCACCTATTTCCAATGAAGCCCCACCCCTTCCTGTTAAGACGTCCTTATTTTTGAGTGAGCCGGAAAAAAATTGAAGGAAGCTTGTTGTGCCAATGTGCACCATCTTTTAGACAGATTCAAGGCACAGACACTAGTAAATCTGGGACAATTTATTAGGATATTTTTAATCAATGTAGTTTTTTGGTTGCAAAGGTGAACATTATATTATTAAAAAAATTGATTTTATAATATGTTCCATCTAATGCCCCACTAGATAACTATTAAGGTGCCTCTATCAGAAATGACAACAGGTGACGTTTGCAACTGGTTTCTAAACCTCGGATTGGAGAAGTATATTCCTGCAATAAAAGGTGAATGATATAAATGTATTTTCCCTGGGTTATGACATCACTATATTGATTATTTCTGTTCCGTGACATCGCAATGAATAATATCACTTTCCTATCTTTATTATGCATGTTCTGTGACATAACTGTACTGTACATTATCCGCACAGTGTTATATTGCAGTGGCTATTATTCCTCTGCTGTTACTTCACTTTGGTCACTACTAGTCTTGAGTGAATCAAAGTTAAAGGGGTTGTCTCACTTCAGTAAGTGGCATCCATGATGTAGAGAGAGTTAATACAAGCCACTTACTAATATATTGTTATTATCAATATTGCTTCCTTTGCTGGTTGGATTGATTTTTCTATCACATTATACACTGCTCGTTTCCATGGTTACAGACCACCCTGCAATCCATCAGTGGTGACCGTTCTTGCACAATATAGGAAAAAGCACTAGCCTACTAGCGCTCCCACGGTCCTGGCCACCAGAGAGGCTGACGCTTTTTTCTATGGTGTGCAAGCACGACCACCACTGAAGGACTGCAGGGTGGTCTGTAACCATGGAAACGAGCAATGTATAATGTGATGGAAAAATGAATCCAGCCAGCAAAGGAAGCAATATAAACAATCACAATACATTAGTAAGTGTCTTGTATTAACTTTCTGTACATGATAAATGCCACTTACTGAAGTGAGACAACCCCTTTAATAAAGTGAAATTCAATCTGAATTTTATGAAATATTCGATTCGCCACAAATCCTGGCATTTCGTGATAACTAATCCATTTTTCCTGAAATGGTGGTAAAAAAAAAAATCAAAAATATACTCACCTCATCCATTTTAGCGAGAAGAGGCCGTCCTGCCATCTTGATTGAAGAAAATGCGACAATTCTCGCGAGTGCTAACATGTGACATCACAACGTCATTGCACCCGCTCCATACAGTGGAATGCGATTCCTTACTTTGTAATGAATCAAATTTCTTGATGTAGTTCAGTGAAGCAGCTGAATCAAATTTTTTCAAACTTCATTCATCTCTAGTCATTACCCATGTGCTGTGACATCATTGTGTGAATCATTTTTGTTTTGTGACATCACTCTGTGCATCATCCCTGTAATGTGATATCACTGGGTGCATCATCAATGTGCTATGACATCACTGAGTGCAGAGCCGGGACTAGGGGTAGGCGGGGAGGCGACCGCCTAGGGCGCCATCTGGAGGGGGGCGCAGCCACAGGGGGGGTCCAACGGGTCTGGACCGCCCCTAGAACCATTCATTTTTTTTTTTTTAATTCCTCAAGGCCACACTGCCGATCGCCACAGGCGGTGCGGCCCTGGATCTAAGTGCAGTCGGCGTGTGGGGGCAGTAGGAGATGAGCGCTTCCATTGTGGAAGCACTCATCTCTATATTAATCTGTATCGCCGTCCTCAGGACAGCGATACAGATGCCTGTGCTGCGGCAGGGTAGGGAGAGGCGTCTCCCTTCCCTGTTCTTCTGATAGGCTGCAGGCACTAATGGCTGCGGCCTATCAGAGGCCAACTCAGGCAGCGTGATGATGTCATTATTATCGCGCCGCCTGAGCCGGGCAGCACACAGTGCGGGACACAGGCCGGAAGAGGCCTTTTTTGTTGGTACATTATGGGGGCACTATGGCATCTGGTGGCAATAAGGGGGCATTTTTTATAGGCACATGGGAGACACTATAGGGGAGAGCGGCACTATGGGGCATCTGGTGGCATTATTTGGGGGCAGTATGGGGGAGTGGAGCACTATCGGAGCATCATTTGGGGGCACTATGGGGGAATCTGGTGGCTCTAAAGGGGCATTTTTTACAGGCACATTATAGGGGGCACTATGGCTTCTGGCACTAAGGGGGCATTTTTTACTGGCACATTATGGGATACATTATGGGGCATCTGGTGGCACTATAGGGGCATTATTTGGGGGCACTACGGGGGAGTGGAGCACTATGGGGGGCATCTGGTAACTCTAAAGGGGCAATTTTTACTGGCACATTATGGGGAGAGGAGCACTATGGAGGGCATCTGGTGGGGGCAGCAAGAAGGGGCATTTTTTTACTGGCATATTATGGGGGACACTATGGTGGCATTTACTGGGGCACTATATAGGGGTATTTTATACTGGCATACATTATGGGGACATTAGCTCAACTGCAGGCACTAAGCGGGGGTATTTCTTGTTCTGTCATATTACAAGGTGAATTATTACTACTTCGGGGTATTATGGTGAGCTTTACTACTACTGGGGCCTATGGGGAACATGATGTCTAGTATGGGCACTATGGGGGCATTACTATTAAGTGTGCTCTGGCAGATAATTATTTCTATTGGTGGGATTTTGGGGAGCACTGTTACTTTGGGGGCACCCTGGCACAGTATCAAGTTAGCACAATTATTTTTGGGGGACATTATCTTTATACTATTAGTGTCCGGACGCAGTTATTTTTTAGGGGACTCTGTGCCAATAATTGTTGTAGGAGGCACTATCTGTGTGGTAGTTGTATTTTTCAGGGGACAGTTTCTGCAGTATAGTATTAGGGGGCACAGTATTGGGGGTGGCAGGATGAGGTGTTCAGAAGATGTGAAGATGATGGAAATGTGGGAAACTAATGTCTGTTTGTATCTTTGCAGATACGAGAGATGGCTGAAAAATCTTCATGGCGGTCTGGTCCGAATGGAGAAGATGAGGAAAGAGAACGTCTACAACAAAGGTGACATCACTGGATGTAAGAGGTATGGGGCGCTATGTAGGAGAGGAGATGCTCCGGCTCCTCCCTCTGCCATTTGCAGAAGGAGGATTCAGAACTGGGTGAGGACAGCCAAGGGGGGCAACAGGTCACGGGTGGGTGGCAGATGGTGGTGGGGAACCACAGGCCTTGAGCAGGATCTGAGGAGAGGGAAGGAGCTTCCTTGCTATAGCCTGCTGTTGTCTATTGTATAATGTGAGGCAGGCAGTGCAGCCAGGACACGTCCTCCCCTCTCTGTATGATGTGTATCGGCGGGACTCAACAATATCATTTCAGCTGTACAGTGTTTGCTGGGAGTGGCCTATTATATTTAGGAGAGACTTATAATAATGGGCAGGGCCAATTTTGGGGGTGCCATTTGACTACTTTGCCTAGGGCACCAAACTGTCTAGTCCCGGCACTGACTGAGTGCATCAACCTTGTAATGTGACATCACTGGGTGCATCATTAATGTGCTGTGACATCAATGAGTGCATCATTCCTGTAATGTGACATCACTGGGTGCATCATCAATGTGCTGTGACATCACTGTGTGTATCATTCCTGTATTGTGAGATTGTTGTGCGCATCAATGTGATTATTATTCCTAGGCTTTTTCTTCGCTTTAGTCAGTGCTCAATTGCTGTGATATCACTATTTTTAGCCCTAACCAGATATATTACAGTTTATTATGTTTGTACTGTGATTTATTGTGTGTTTGTTTTCCCTGTGGTGGGACATCATTGTGTGTAGGGTCAGAAGTTGCAGTCATACGTGGAAACTATTGCCAAGGGTAGTCCAGTGGGTTTCACTACCACAGTACTACATACATCAGTACTATTTTTCCTGTTGTTTTCTCTAAAAATTGGAGTAATTTAATCATCTGCTAACTAGTTTTCATGAGTATCCTCTACCTCTACTACTCTTGATAGTGAGCTAAATGGTTTGATTGACATCACTGTAGGAGTCCAACTTAACAATGGAGCTGAAGAAGGAGTGGTTTGTCAAAAAGGAGAGTGGGTGAAGGAGAAATCTGGCACATAGTATGGAAAATATTCATGTAAGAAAGCTAGTAATAATGTGGCACATGATGCTAGCATGGGTAAACACAGGATTCTTAAAGGGGAGTTGACTTCTAATGCTGGGTTTCTATAGTGCATGAGCACAATCATCAATAAGCATTTATACTGCTGTGCACTAGTGTTGTGACCAATATGACACTTCTACCATGGTGGCATCATTGACATATAGCCAACTGTTCTTTGTTGGAGCAGAAACATTTCAGTTAGGAAGGTGCATGCCGAATAACGATAGCATGTGCCAAGCTAAAGATCCTTTTATAATAAAATTCTATTTGTATGATGCTGCCAGTAGAGGGAGCTCACTGCATAGGGATTTATACAGTTCCTGAACTCAACCATAAATTTGTATACCATGAACTCATTATTATAAATGGGGTTTTGGTGTATAGAAAAATCACCCTTAAAATTTCTGAAAGATTTAATGATTTCTGCATAACGCACATCAATAGATCCGGTGGGAGGGAAGTCTGATTGCACTTCATAGATCATGGCATTAGATATCTTATGTTGCCCACCACTGGTGAATATGTTCATCACAAGTACAAGGTGTTCTTTTCATCTCTTAGCAAAACATTCCTTAAAGTGTATTGTTTCCTTCTAATGTTGATATTGATCCAAAGAATAAAATAATTCCCCTCCCCCCGGTATCTAATTCAAAACCACTTCAAAGGTCCGTAAATTCCAGTGCAAAGACCTTTCATAAGATAATTAAGCAAAGTAATGTGACTTAAAAGAAACACCTTAAGTAAATGATTTTGCCAGTCACCTAAGACTAGACTATGTAACATAATAGTAAGAACAAAATACAACAATACTAACAACGTACAAAACTAAAGCATGTCATATCCATTCTCTGCTCTGTTACAGATGCTGATTTACAGGGTTATCATATATCTACAATTGACCAGAATATACTTGATACTCTGCATGTAACCACAACTGAAGAAAGAGAAAAGTTATTGTCTGCTGTCTATAAGGAACTCCATCCAGAAGATACTGTCAGCCAGACTCTGGATGAACTCTTAAATAAGGTTTATATAGTGAATCATCGTCAGTTTTGAATACTTTGTTTTTTGCTTTTCTAATGTGTCAGCGATTTTCTGTTAGGGAAATTTACACTATATAACTATTTCCAAAAACAAGCCGATAATTGTAGTAGTTTGCATTTATCTTGGTGGGAACTTCAGAATAATGTCCCATAGTTACCGTAATAGTCGAAATCATTTACTGTAATGGTGCAATATGGAAACCAAATACTGATATCTAATCTGATAACGGAACAGGAATATTTCAAAATTTCCCTCATTCCCTGCTGAGTCATTAGCAGTTTATAGATCATTTCTATTTTATATCAATTATCTGAATCTAAATGTATTTTATTGACTCAGTGGTATATCTTGGGTCCTGTTGGCCACAGTTTAAAGAGGCTCTGTCACCTGGTGCAAGCATACCCTACTAGGCATATAGTAGACAAAAAGCATACCTTTCTTTTTCCTCTATTAGGTCTAGGGATGAGCAAACCGAACCGTAACGAACCAGATTCGTTACGAACTTTCCCAAAAGTTCGGTTCGTCACCGAACCGAATTTTGAGAAAGTTCGTAACGAATCTGGTTAAAATAACGGCGACGCAAAATATACGCATATTTATTGAGCATGTACGATAATGCGTACGCTAATGCGTATGAATTCATAAAATGCGTACACATTAGCGAACATTCTCAACTATGCGTATATTTAGGGTATGGAATATGCCATATTCCATACCCTAAATATACGCATATTTGAGAATGTTCACTAATGTGTACACGCATTAGCGTACGCATTAGTGTACATTCTCAAATATGCGTATATTTTGCGTCGCCGTTATTTTGAGCGAACCGAACCGTAACGAACCCGATTCATAACGAATCTGGTAAAAAAAAAAACGGCGACGCAAAACTGTACTTTTTTCACAGACTAGACCAGGATACAAGGGATTATTACTCCTATAATCCCTTGTATCCTGGTTTTCTGTGAAAAACAAGATGTGTGACGTCACCCCCACAGCCCCGGAAGTGCCTGAGCGCGCCGACATTTTGTCAGTGCGTCTTCAGACATCCGAGAGAAAGGAGCTCCATAGATAGAGAGGGAAAAGAGATAGATAGATAGATAGATAAGATAGATAGTCAAACAAGTAGATAGATACAGGGAGAGATAGAGAAGAAATAGAAAGGGTTAGTGAGAGAAGCAGGAGAGAGGAAGAGAAAGCTAGATATAGAAGTTAAGGTGATAGATAGGGAAAGAGGCTGAGAAAGCAAGAGATAGGTAGAGATAGGGAGAGGAAGTCATATAAATAAAAAAAATGTGACATCTAGGGAGAGATAGGGTGAGAAAAGAAAATAGTGAGAGAAAAGAGTCAGGACAGGTAGCATTCCTGTTCCGTGACCGTATACACTACACGTTGCTGCTCAGCTGGGTGCCGTCAACCCCGTTTAGCCGCAACAAAAAAAGTTAAAAAAAACTCCAAAAAAAGTTATAAACAAAGTTATAAAAAAAATAAAGTTTAAAAAAGTATAAAAAAAACATAATTTAATTTCCCCCCACACAATAAAAATATGTCCAAGCGTCCTACTTCCAGCACTTCCCAGGCAAGGAGTGCAACACCAGGCGGTGAGGGTAGGAGAAGTGGCAGCACCAGGCCCGGTGGCAGCCGGGGTAACAGGCGTGGCAGCAGGGTGCAGCTACCCCTGACGGCCACTGGTCAAGTAAGAACCACACAGCTAGCGGTTATAGATTGGCTTACCCAATCCTCCAGTTCCACCGCCCAAAGCTCCCAAACGAGGAGTCAAGCATCGGCTGGATCATCCGACACCACCCTTACATGGGACGGTCAGCGAGAGTCCTCTGCCCCGTCCCCTGTTATTAGAATGCCACTCTCCTTTGGGGCACCTTCTGCCAGGGAACTCTTTGCAAACCTTGATCTGCCCTTGGAGTCTCTACCACTTTTTAGTGATGAGGAGGAGGAGGAAGTCCACCAAAGTCAGCGGGTGGAACGTACTGAGACTCCAGAGGAGGTGTTGGCTGTAAGCAGTCAACAGAGCCAGGGAGGGGCATCCAGTGCCACACCTGATATCCTGTCCCAGCCACCGGAGGAAAGTAGCAGTGGTCCTGACTTTGATGATGATGTCGCTGATCGGACGTGGCGCCCTCAAGCAGCATTATCCTCAGCATCATCGGTGGAGGAAATAGAGGTGCCACCGACGCAGCAACATCCCACTGTTGCAAGCAACCGAGGCACAAGAGGGAGGGGTAGAAGAGAAGCTACCAGGCAGAGATCACCCTCTCAAAGCCTTGGTCCTGAGAGGGCACCCTCAGGCAGCAGTGGCAGTCAACAGCCAGCAAGACCCCCCGTGGCTGTCAGCAAACCACGGTCCTCAGTCGTCTGGCAGTTCTTCCGCCTGGGGACAGATAAGCATATCGCTTTGTGCCTGCTGTGCAATGAGAGGGTCAGTCGTGGTAGGGGTGATAATCTCGGGACAACATCCATGCGAAAGCATATGGAAAGGCAACACCAACAGGCCTGGAAGAACCGTGACCCCAATACCACCTCCTGTCAGGATGCACCATACACTGCAGATCCCATCATGCAGCATCCTCTCACTGGAACTCAGGGCTCGTCAGCCTCAGTTGCCAGCAGCAGCACAGTGTCACTGCCATGTACACCGCTAATGAGGCAGCAATCCCTGACTGAGTCCATGGGCAGACGTCAGGTGTATTCCAGCAGCCATCCCATGGCCCAGAAACTGACCGGACACCTGGTTAAGCTGCTGGTGCTTCAGTCCCTGCCCTTCAACCTCGTGGACTCCCAGCCTTTCAGGGATTTCATGGCGTGTGCGCACCCCAGATGGCGAGTCCCCAGCCGCCACTACATCTCTGGAAAAGCTGTCCCATCACTGCACAGTTATGTGCAGAAAAAGGTGGGCGACTCATTGGGACTCTCGGTGTCCAAGAGTGTGCACCTGAGTGCTGATGTCTGGTCCTCAAATTATGGGCAAGGGCAGTACATGTCTGTTACTGCCCATTGGGTCAACATCCTCCCAGAAGACCATCAGGAAGTTGGCCCATTCTTGCCACTGTCACCTCCACGGTGCTTTAGGGGGCCAGCATCGGGAAGCAGAAGTTCTGCCTCCACCACCTTGCAAACATCCGCCGCTTCTACTGCAGTCCAACCTGCCCCGGTGTCTTACCACCGATGTCAGGCCCGGCGCTCTCAGGCTGTCCTCCATTTGGTGAGCCTGGGTGAAAGGAGACACAGTGGGCAGGAGCTCCTCCGGACCATCAGGGAGGAGGTAGATCAATGGCTGACCCCACGTCAACTAACGGTGGGAAGTGTGGTAGCAGACAATGGGAGGAACATTGTCTCTGCAGTGCAGCAGGGAGGGCTGAGTCATACACCTTGTATGGCACATGTGATAAACCTCATAGTGCACAGGTTTCTTCGATCATTTCCTGCACTACAAGACCTTATGAGGATGTCACGCAGAGTGTGCAAACACTTCAGCCACTCCTACACTGCAAGGAACACCCTGCTCAGGATCCAGAGACAGCGCAGTCTGCCCCAACATCGGCTAATCTGCGACGTGCCAACACGCTGGAATTCTGCCCTCCATATGCTGGACCGCCTGTACGAGCAAAGGTCAGCCGTTACAGACTACCTCATGGGGCAATCAGGCAGCTTCACGCCACACTGCGACTTCCAAGTCACACACTGGCAGATGATGCGTGAAGTCTGCCAATTGTTGATCCCTTTTGAGGACGCGACTTTGTTTGTGAGCAGGAATGACTATGGGATCAACGACATCATCCCACTCGTCCATGTTCTGGAAAGTGCGCTGAAAACCATCATCAGCGAGGATTCCCAGGCCACCACTCCAAGGCTGAACATCGCCTTGAGCCCAGAGATGGATGAAGTGCAGATGGAGGGTGAGGAGGAGGAAGATGTCCATGCCCAGCCATTCCACACACCGCCACCTGGCTTCTCTGCCTCTCAATCACAGGAGGAGATGGAGGATGAGGTGGTAGAGGAAGCGGAGGAAGACCCCAGCAGACCCTGGAACTATACCGAGGACAGTGTAGAGGAGAGGCGCTCATTGTCCTTGGTGCAGATGGGAAGGTGCCTGCGGGAGTGTCTGAGGAGTGACAGCCGGATTGTGGACATCCGACAGAGGGACCAATACTGGCTGGCCACCCTGGTGGACCCTCGCTTCCGCCGCAAAATGGCAGAATTTTTTCCGCCATCAGAGAGGGAGGCAAAACTGGGGTACTACCGGGACCTACTCACCAGACAGCTGGTCTCTACTTACCATCGAGACCAGCCAGGTTCCCAGACAACATCCGCTCGGGGGGAACCAGCGCGCTCCACTACCACCACCACTAGTGGAGGTGTGAGAAGTCGCTACAGCCTCCAATCGCTGATGAGCGATTTCATGCAGCCAGCTGCTGAAGAGGGGACACAACACCGGACTCATGGCGTGGACCAGCATGAGCTCACCCACCAGGTCACTGCCTACCTGGATTGTACCCTGCCCCAAAGTGTCACCGACCCCGTGCAGTACTGGGCAGAGAAACTGGACATTTGGCCTCAACTGGCAGAGTTTTCTTTGGCTCTGCTGTCCTGCCCAGCCAGTAGTGTCGCGTCAGAGAGGGTGTTCAGTGTGGCGGGTAACATCGTAACACCGCAAAGAACGAGGCTCTCTTGCCACAGTGTTGAGATGCTGACTTTTATAAAGATGAATCGTGCCTGGATTACATCGGATTATACCACCCCCCTGCCTGATGTGAATGACTAAGTCATCAGTCACCCGTCTTGCATGGCAATCCGTGTGTCCAAGAAAATGACCTTAAGATTCCAAATATGTGCCCAACGTAAAAATCCGTAATTTAACTTATTAAGTAATGTTCACCCCTTAGACCCCAATTTAAAAAAAAAATCACCTTAAAAATTCCCTACTTCATTCTGATACATTTAAATAAACAGAACCCCATCTCCAAATTTAATGCCCATGGTGTGTTGGCCATTTAACATCTCCACACCAGCTTAATGCCTCACACCGGTGCACCGTCCAACCCATACCCCAAGAACAGTACCATCCCTAAAATAATCCCCACGACTATGCTTCACAAAGTGGGGATTTCACCTTTTGTGAACTATAGCCGTGGGGTTCTATCCCTGGCACCCGTGCCAAGGAACACTACTCACCATTTTGTGAGCGGGTACTAACTGTTCTTGAGGTATTTTGTTGATATCATGAGAGTAGTAAAATCTCGCACCGCAAATCCTGATGGGGTTCTTCTCTGTGCGAATGATTTCACGCCTCTCATGCAGTCACGCGTGGAATAAGGCTGTCTATGGGGTATATATCACGGAGGCTGCTGTCCTTCAGCTGTGATATAAAACACCTCCACAGTTAGTTACAGCAACAAACAGTTG